>JAQFYP010001515.1:0-15311 GCA_034694865.1 Bilobella braunerae
CAAAAGGGCCGCATTTGAAGCAGTAACACGATCGAGTGACTCCTGCAAAATTTTGACACGACTTCTCAGCCTTTCTAGCTCTGACGAGAGCATCAGGTTCTCTTGGTACAAGTCACTTTCTACCACTACCCCGTTTCCAGTAATTCGCCCCTGTAAAAGTGTCACAAAATTAAATTAAAAGTTAAAGAATATATGGTTTACCCATAACAATAACACACAAATTGCAACGAGAATTTAGAGGGATTAGTTTTGTTATACGTAGTTATAAATATAATATAAATATGAGACGGGTAATCAAACGCAGGCATAATGTTGATCCTTGGTTCACCATATATCAAATAAAATTCATTCATATATGTAGATCAAAGGCCCATTGTATATTTTTTTGAAATTCTACTGTTCACCTTATAGTCCGTATTTTGACGGAATACATGGCGATGTTAGGTTAGGCTTCAAAAATCATTACAATTGTTTTTAAGCATTAAATTTAAGTTTAAATACATACTTTTTGGAAAAAAAATTTAACAATCATACCTGTTTGTACGCTTGTAATTCCTCTTCAAGTCGGAGCAGCTCTTGCTTGAGATTGGCAATAATCCTTGAGCTCTTGTCTTGGTTAACAGTAACCTTGTTCTTGATATTCCGGGTACGATTGGCGTACTTGAGAGTATTGAGCGTCTCGACAAAGTCTCTGTCGCAGGGTGAAATGCATGCAATCATAATCGTTCGAGAGTTCCCACCAAGAGAATCCTGGAGAAGGCGGGTCAATTTGGAATTTCTATAAGGAATGTGAGAGGCCTTCATTGCCTTGTCACCAAGGGCAGAAATGACATTGCCAAGGGCAAGGAGCCCGCAGTTAATCGAAATGCCTTCCTTAGCCCGCTCACCGACAGCTCCTGTCCGCTTGAGCCGTTCAGAGCCTGCTAGATCCACAAAATGGAACTTGGCTGACAGAGTTTCAAATTCAGGACCATTGGAAACTTCGTCATTCTAAAAATAAAATATTTACTATTTTAAAAATTTTCTAAATAATTTTATATTTCGATAAAATTAGACTCCCTGATGTCGACTTCTATATATTTTTGAAAAAGAATTACCTTTTCATCAGCTTTGACAATTCGTTGTTGGTAGATATGCAACGTAAAAATTGCATGTGACCTGCTTGAGCTGTCATTCATGTTTGTAGATGCCGTTGAGCGAACTAGGGCGCCGTCCCGTAGACATGCCATTGTATCTGCGGCAGAGTTTACTGACTTTGTTTCAATGCCAAGCATAGAAATTAGACCCGAAGGATCCTCACGAATCTTAATTGCGCTTTTACCTTGACGATACACCTGCAATTACATAAAACATAGATTTGTATTTTACGTTTTTAATAATACTTGCATTATTGTTTCCAAAAATATATTTAAAAAAAGATGTGAGATGAGGGTTTCCAAAAATATTTTTTAAAAAAGATGTGAAATGAGGGTTTCTATTCTGAGGAATTAGACGATATCAAAGCCGTATTCTCATAGCTAAAATATGTAACCCTTCGCTGTTGGAAATCCATAAGAATTTTTGTACGCATTTCTACTTTTGAACGCTTGAACAATTCAAATTTATCATGAGATAAGCAACATTGGACTAAATGTTTTTCAAATTGTTGTAGACTATCAGTAATAGTATTCTTTACTTTTTAATGGAAAAAAGTAGAATTGAAAATAACCGCATATTTAACTAATAGATCAAGAATAAAGCGTAAAAAAGAGCCTTTGAAGATTTGAAGAATGCATTGATAAATGAACTGACTAGACCAAGTCCTACGCAGAACATGACAAAGCCCTAATTACATATAATTTTTTTTTCAATTTACTGTGCGTTTGGCACATGTTTAAGAATTTGCAAACTAGCTGTTTAACCTTATTACCATATTATGTTTGTAACACAGCTTAAGAATCGTGTCTAAGCGTAAATTAGAACTTCTAGAATTAGAATTAGAATTAGAATTTCTATAACGCTTTGTATTAGATTTTGTCGAAATTTGTCTTGGTTAGGCTATAGGAACTGGAAAACACATGATAATGTATCAAGAAAAACTTTTAATAAAATTCGTATTTCTTTTAATGCTCGTCACTATGTTAGTTGAATGTAATTGTGGAATCGCACAAAAGGAAATTTATTTACACAATTTGAATCCTTCAATTGTAATTTGTGTAAATTGTCGAATTTACCTTTAAATCGGAGGCAATCAAATCATTAATTTCTTCGTTGTGTAACTCAACAAATTGTGCTTTCACAGTGAACTCGGGCGGTGATTCTTGCCTATCCATTGCCTCTTGCCTCTTCCTGCTGATTTCTGTAAACAGGTGATGCACAGCACGAGGAATGATTCCTTGTGAAGGGGCCACTTCACTGAAGGTCAAGTGCTCTGTGTCAAACCCAGTTCCCATTGTGTATGTCTTCCCAGATCCTGTCTAAACATATGATTTATAAAATTCAAAATTGCAATTCAGTATTTATCTATCGAAAGACTTTGTACTATAGCTTTCTCAGTTCTTTTATAGCAGATGCTTCGCATCAATTCACACAAACGTATCTGGAATTATTTTTGTCAGTGGCAAAAAATTTGAACCTAGGCAATTTGTTTCAATTTTTTCGGTGAGTTTTTATGACTAAATCCAAGAAGGAATGTATTTTTTAAGCTTGTTGAATAAGAAAGTTAATTTTGAAATTTAATTATGATTAAGGTATTATTAGCTTTTCTAGCAGCTGAATAGACTGTTACCTGGACGTATTAAATTGTTAGATGATTTTGAAATTATCAAAACTAAATACTCTAGACGTAACAAACATTATTGTGCAGCATGCAGTAAACATACTTCGGTTAAGCTGTGTGAAAAAAAATTGCAAAATAACACTTTTGTGATAGGCCAAAACGTAATTAAAAAATTAAAGGATAAATATGACAAGCCTGTTTTTTAAATTAACATCGCTGAAACAAGGGCTACATAGTTTATTGTCATTATTTAACTTTGCTAACGAATCAATATTCTATCGTAGCTAGTCGTAGTACAACAATTTAAAATCTGGGGTTAGCATGCATGCATTGTTAAGAAAAAAATCAACCCTTACTTGCCCGTACGCCAAAATTGTCGCATTGTAACCATCCAGACATCCGTCCACAAGTTCTTGGACGATAGGGAATACTTCCTCCTGGGAAATGTCACTATCCAGCACGTAATCAAATGTGAAACCATGGTTACCACCCATCCAAATCTGGGGTACCCCAGGGGTAACCGTGGTACAAATTTGACATCCATCGATAGTTTCCCTTGGTACCCGAGGCCGGATCCTTATACATAACCAAATGTAAACATTGGAAACAGAGCAATTTGCTCAAAGTAACGTAAAATGGAGGTTAATGGAATTTTACAAACCATGTTAATATGATTTACTACAAAAAATATTATATTACTTACCTCACGGCAACTCGCACCGAACTATCGTCCATTCTAACGATGTAATAACAAAACCAATTAAGAGGTATTACGTCATTCAGTATAATTTTGGTAATTTTTCTGGACAATTATCTGACTTAAGATGATGCATAAACTCTGCTTAGAGACAATCCATTAGAGTCTTGATCTCTCTTTACTTAACTCTCTAATTAAGTGTTAGGTTACAACGGTCAAAAGCAAATCAAGTGAACTTCCTCCAAAAGTTCACGTCTCACTGCACAAAATTATTTTTTCACTTTTTTGGAGCTGCAAAAACTTCTTCAGATGGCAATTGTTTCCGTTAAATGGTCTCTCTATAAGTTACCTATCCTACACACATGCTCTACTCGTAGTTGGGCATAAGTTCTATTTTCCTTCTCCGTCAAAATGTTCTACTTTCTTCCAGCCTTATTGGTATGCAATATTATAAAACAACCGAGCAAATAAATAAAGTAGTTTAGCTACTTAAGGTCTCATTTTCAAGATGAATTGGTTCATAAATTGTGATAAATTTCATAATTGCTATGGTCTGGGTTGGCAACATAAGTATTTGCAATCCTAATTCGTACAATGGTGATAAAGTACGTTATAAGAAAGAATAACCAGTAAAAGACAAAAAATGTGCCCTTTCAGTTTAAATGGTATTTGAGTGCGAAACTTGTTGTTGAACCGGAGTGTGAAGACCAATTTGGGATTTCACGTCCTTGTGAACACTTAATTTACTGGTCATTAGACTATGACAACACTTAAAATGCTAGCAATTAAGGGAAAATGCCTTACGCTATGAAACACTTAATAACAACTTGACTTTTGCAAAAAAAAAATCTTCTTTTAACTTTGCCTGCTCATTATTTAATAAGAAAAAAATTCAACCTAATAAACCGTGAGCATTTTGTGAAACTAAAAAGAAGAAATATCAAATCAAGTTTAGGTGATATGAAAAAACTAACCTGTTCAGAAGTCGTTTTTATTGTAATAATACTAAATACATATACATATATACTAAAAAAGTAGCCATTAGTTCTAATTTAAACCACTGCGCTATTTAAAAAACTTAAGCGGTGTAAAGAATTAGAACGAAAAATTTATTTTTTCTTAAAATTGTGCAAGCATCTTGCAGCAAAACTTCGTTGCATTTTGTGTCAAACAAGCATAAATCTTGTCAACAATTAGCAATTACTTCCTTGACAACTTAAAGACCTGTTTGATTACACAAATACTCACTTGCAATACACTTTGATTGCAGATGCTTGTAACTTATTTGTAACAATTTAATAAAGGTTTTGATAAAGATTAATACAATGTTGTCAAATGCAAGCGCGCTTGGCAGAAATTTATGTCCAAATTATTTCAATTCTTAATCCAAATACGTCGGAATATATATTAAGTAGTGAAGGTCAATATAAAGTTTCAGATTAATTACTCCTAACACAAAACGTCAATATTAACAAAAACCTATAATAACAACTCTTGATTTGAAATTTTAATTTCAGACGCCAATTTCCCTAATTATAATTGACTTTTCTGTCGACATTGACTTAAAGTTAAGATTTAAGTGTCTGAAATGCGGAGTTTCACTGACAATGACAAATTAGCAACAGTTTTAGAGGTATCCTAAATTTGCCCAAATTTATTATTGAAGCAATTTACTTAAACCTCACGCTATAATGCTCTAAAATTTGTAAAAATTTTTTTTTTTAAATTATCAAATTTTTGTGAAAGGCAAAACTTAGCAGTAACACCCACAAGTTTCCAGAAGCTGTGAACACTCAAATTAGTGTTTAAATCGGAAATTGTGTACCGAAATTTTGTTTTGACAAGGAATTATTTGTAAAAAACTAGCAGTCTCAGAAAGACAAATGTGGAATTCTAAAAAGGCTACACGTTTTATTTCATAATAACAATCAGTAGGTACCTATTTAACATTTTAAGATCCAAATATAAAATCTTAAAGGATTTGATGTAAGTTCAGCAGTAAACGAAGTACACGGATGCTGTAAAAAAAAAAAGCACTGGAGAAAATAGGATATAGCCAATTTGATCTTAGTTTTCAAATCTCACACAAGTTGGTTTTTGATGTTTAGTTGGAAAGAAATCAAAATTTGAACGAGGTGATTTATATTACTATTTCGAAAAACTTTGGTTCAATGTAAGAAAGCAAAAATTTATGTGCAACTAGATGTTAAAAAAACGATAATCACAAATTTAAAGGCCTAGGTGTGCAGGTGAGCTTTTTTAGATTAAATAGTTAGTAAGTTATAATTATAATAGTTAGTTAATATGTTTCAATGTTTAGTAAACATAACATTTCTGCATTTTAATTTTAAATTGTATGCAATTTGTACCAAGGTCTAAGTTAGAGGTACCACAATCTTTGAAATAAATGACGAGAAAAATATATGAAGGCATTTTCACAAGTTTTAAATCTTTAACTTTAATATATTTTAAAGCTTGGCAGAAAGAGTGTACGCAGATGTTGAAAAACACACGTTTGGGCGTTACAAAATGCCGCTATTCGTCATTTTCAAGCATTTCATCAGGTTCTGATTTTGTCGCTTTCGATTCGTTATCTTCTGATGGAATTGCGTCACTAATCTCCAACATCGCCGGTAATTTTTCTTTCCCTTTGCTGCTACTTTCAGGTATATGCTCCAAATTTATTGCATAATCAGAATAGGAAAATTCAAAGTGGGGGTTGAGTTCAATTGAAATATACGTGTGCAACTTGCCGAACTTTGTATGTTTGTTGTCTTCTGTGACTGGTACCGATAGTTTTAAGTTTGTATAATTGTATACTTTTTTTTCCATTGTCCTCATCGCGGTGAACCTCCCTGATAATTATATTTGACTGTAGTCGGAATGCTGAATTTAACTTCGTTCGCAACTAGGCTAGGTTTAATCCATATACTTGCAGCTCTTCGTACCTGTCACATATAGAATTTGAAGACCGTTCTTAAACAAGTGGGACTTACAATAGGTGGGATCCAGGAGTAAATAACGGACAGAATCAATGCCAAGATATACTTTCACCATGTTCAGCATTTTGGCAGCTTAATTTTATTTTATTTATTAAATTTTATTTTTTAAAAAAACAATCACGTTGCCCTTTTGTAAGTTTAAAAGGCAAGTATAGCTAAGCTCGCGGATCCATGCGTAGGTCAAAATGCGGAGTCGCAAAAGCGTAGGTCCAAATACGTAGTTGCCCAAAAGCGTAGTGACCAAAGGCGTCGTGACCAAAAGCGTAGTTATCCAAATGCGTAGTTGACCAAAACCGTAGAAAACGAAAGCGTAGTGACCAAACGCGAAGCGAATCATAAATATAAATAAATAAAACTCTAAAAATTTTTGAATTGAACTAGAAATGAAAAAAATGTTTTAATTGTTTCAAAATTATTAATTATATTTTAATTGGTCTGAACAAAGGCCATTTTGGGGATTTTTCAAAAACCCACCTATAAACTTTAAACCAGCGAAATAATTGATTTGAAACATTTAGTTACGACTTGTTTACGTAACTATATATTGAATGAAACCTTAATTGATACCAAAATATATAGATTTAACCTTTTTTAAAAATTCAATTTGTAAATTTTAATAATGAAACCTAATATATATAAAACTAAATATACAATTTTCAAACCTTGTAAACTAACAAATATAAATAACAAATATAATTAGGTAGGTAATCCCAAAACGACATTTAAATTTAGGTTATTAATATTTCAAAGTAAAATTTTCACCATTTTATACGTCTTAAAGATATTAACTGGGAGGGGCAAAAAATAAGTCTCACAAAGTAAGCACTCGTTTAAATCATATTAAATTGGAATTCTTAAAGTTGAATCAATTTTTAATTAAATTGAATTAACTTGAGGGTTTTTATTTGTATTTATTGTTTGCTACGTTTTTGGTCACTACGGTTGTAGTTTATACGCTTTTGGTCAACTACGAATTTGGATAACTACGCTTTTGGACACGACGTTTTTGGCCACTACGCTTTTAGCCAACTACGCTTTTGGACCTACGCTTTTGCGATACCGCATTTGAATCTGCGCATCTGCCCGTTTGCTGTATAGTATTTTAATTTATGTTACTATTTATTTAATTATTTAAATATTATTTAATTAAATATTGTTTTAGCACAGTACATGTACAACTTACACTACGTTACCAAAAATTTGTCTTCTGTCATCTAAATTCCACTGTCTCGGCTCTCTTCTCTGTACAACTAATGCATCGTATTCTCCTCTATACTCATGAAATCTGACTTTCATTGGTGTCTAATTTAAGGATCAAATTATTATTCTCTTGAATAATAACATATATTGAGGTAATTACGATTACTAAACTCAATATTAGTGGGTTGTGGGAAAAGGTAACAAAGGGGGGCGGGCTACGATCCACGCAAAACAAAAGGTAAGGTTGCTCGTGTTACCACAAGACCACAGTGCCTCTTATACCTAAAGAGGCCAAACCAAAACGCTATTGCTTTGCTATCCCACAAGACCGCCGGCCTTAACTTCTGGCCTCCAGAAGGGAAGCCCAGACCGTAACGCCTCACGTTAACGGGGCCTGAATTTAACCTAGGGAATGGGAATGCTAGCTCTAGCCATATGGGAAACAACACCAAACACTACACCGGCCCAGCTCACGCTCAACCGCTACGGTCAGAGCCACCTACTCCGTAAGAGGGGGATCAAGCGCTCCTCCACCAGATAATGGGTTGTTGGAAAAGGGAAAAAAAGGGGGGGGCGGGCTACGATCCACGCAAAGCAAAAGGTAAGGTTGCTTGTGTTACCTCGAGACCACGGTGCCTCTTATACCTAAATAGGCCAAACCAAGACGCTATTGCTTTGTTATCCCACAATATTTAATTAGTTAGATTCTAGATTTGGTCTAGAGGTTAAGAGCTTCTGTCTTTCTTCACTAGCCAACCTGACCCCAGAAACCAAAAAGTCGAATTTTTCGGGATTTGTCTCTTCTTATATATAACAAGAACAATACATATGTATATTATATATATTAATTATAATATATATATAAGAGCAATACATAAGAAGAGACAAATCCCAGTGAATGAGTTTGAATGACCCCAGTGACCATTCATCTTTCTCCTTCATATATATGACCCCTTAAGTGGCCTTCATTTCTTTATATGAGTACAATTCGCCACTTGGTTACGTGCGTTTGCAACGGTTTATTTTAGATTATTAGTTTATTGTACAGATTTGTAGGAAAACATTAAAGAAATATTCTAAATGCGGCATTTTGTAGAGAAATTTGAAATTTACTTGAAAAACCGTGGTACAAAGTTTTTGAATTGATAGGAAATTAAACGCACTTACTTCACTCCAGCAGTGACCAACAGTAAAGAAACTTAACATTAAGACAAAAATTGAAACAAAAGTACTCATGTCGTTTTAGGCAACTCAGCAAACACTTGAAGACGCAATTCGTATAGACAAATTTAAAAGGTAAAATCACAAGTTGATAATGTTATAATATTACTCTCCTCGTGCATTTTATATACATTTGTCAAATCACAAAAACAACTTGGAGTTTGGGATATGATTTTTCAGTTAATTAGTAGATTGAAATGTAAATTAATAGCTAAAAATCCTGTATATAATTAATTATTACTTCTTAACTATTAGTTCACCTTTTGTTCCTAATGCAACGTGCCTTGATGGGCTTGAATAGTTTTTTTCTACTTTGTAAACAAGTGTAGCTCCATTTTAGTCGGCCGATTTGGCCTAGTAGTTAAGAGCTTCTGTCCCTCCACTAGGTATCCTGAGAACGGGGGTTCAAATCCCCCGATTAGCCACAAGAAAATCTTCGTTATTGGATTGCGCCTTAAGAAATTGCATTGCCTCTGACTGTGTATGCACTATCTCTGTGATAATTGAACATGATCGGGGGATATAGAAGTTTCCGATAGGTTTCCCAATAACATTGTGGAAATTCAGAAGTGATGCTTTTGCATACATGTATGATGAGTTCATGAAAAAATCATTGCTACAACTAAAGGTCCATAAATTGGTCAATTAGAATTTTAGTCCGCCGTGAAGTGGTTGGGGCGTCTTCTTCTCTTTCCAAGAATATATTGATCTGTTGGAAAAGAAATCTTTGAAACAAAAAAATATAAAATAGTAATGATAAATGTCAGTTGAAAAAAGGTATTGTAGTTGGTATTGAGTAAATTTAGATTTAGGTGTGTAGTCATTGTAGCCATTGTAAGCCATCATGCGTAATGCCAGTTACTCCTTGATTAGGTTGCACAATCAGAGGATATAAAATTGAGGCAATATTACAAGAGGTCATAGGATATATAGGTCATATAGGTCGCAAGATATAACTACGAAAACTAACTTCATTTGTATATGTTACTATATCGATTTCAAATTAAGCTCCTTTATCTACAGCTAAAAAGTTTATTCCCAATGAATCAATATTATTTTAAAATTGTCCTTTTAGGTTGACTTATAGCAAAACTAGTACATCCACAACTTGCTATGTTTTTACATACGTAAATTGGTGTTGTCATGGCTTAGCACAGTACCATGGACACGACTGTGTAAAACCAACGCCTCGTTTTACATGTCCAAAGCCAAGGAGATATGCAGGCCGGTGACAACGTAGGCAGCAAACGCCGCATCATAATTAAAACTAGGCCAAAACGCCATATGTCAGGTTCCCGGAGTTTGTTTGACGCATAGTCGGATTTAGTTAAACAGAAATGCAACATGGTATTCTGTCGTAGGATAGAATATATATGACAAACTATTTAAAATGCGGATCTTACAGCAGATCAGAAAATATATGTGAATTCGTTTTGAAAATTTTTTTATATTAAATTTCGATCTTTTTAAAATATACATCATTTGAGGGCTTGTTTCTATAAACTCTATATTGATCCCGGAATGTTGATATCATAAGGGATGTATCAGCAATGTAAGGTGAAAACGAAGGGTATATTAATCATTTTTCTAGATATTGTTCAATACTGTTAATTTTTAAAACTGTCTTATCTTTGGTTTCAAAATTAACTATTTTTGCCAAATTACAATTTTTTAAGCCTGAGATAATTTAACAAGGATTCCTTCAATAGGATTATTTAAAGTTTGAAAGGAATTCTTACTGGATTATTTTTTCGTGGCAGACAAATAATAAAATATAATTGTGGAAATAGTTTCAAAACCTTTTACTGCAATCTGCCTATAATTATCAGATTTAAAAAACAAAAATAAAAGCTTACTTTTGGTATTGAAATTAATATTATACAAGGTGTTTACTGAAGGCCGGATAAATTATTTGTTAATTTCCCCTATTGACAACCAAGTTTGTTCGTTTTAATGCCGACAGCTGCACTGCCGTCGCTTTCAAAAATTTAAAAAAATCGTAAATTGTTCCATTATGCGCTGAATGTGAAAATTGTGGACGTTTAAGAAATTAGATCAATGAAGATGTTTGGCTACTTGTTCATGTTTCCCAATCGAAACGTTTCGAGGCGACACGGAACTGAGCGACAGACTTTTCGTTAATAGCTGAGTGAGCCGGAGAAGGCTGGGTTGATGCAAACGAAAGGGTGTACCATTGTATCCACTATCCAGTACGCCCTATTGTGTTTTCGATAGATAGGGACCCAAACAGATATGGTTTTGTTTGTTTAGGTTTTAATTGGGGTACCGTTAGGCTTAAGGCATTCATGTTATAAAAAATGTTTAAATTTCAGTTTAAATTTCAGTTCTATTTTTAGTGTTAGGTTTTAAAAGTTAGGATTTTAAAAAGGTCTTTGGAGTGAATACGCAAATGACAAGCATGAACGGATTAAAAAAAAATGATTTCTATCGTGTTTTAGCGAGCGGAAGCTGCCTTTTTATATCGTTCCAGTTAATAGGTTTTGAATTTTGGCATCTTATAACTTTTGAACGAGGGTTTAGGTTGAGGTTGAGATTAAATCTTAAACGAATTCTTGAACCTAACCATAAATTGCAAAACCTAAACAATCACAAACCATTTAAGCATAAAATATTAAAATATCGGGATGCATTTGCTTTTGTCGACGGATAAGGTAGGCGGATACAATGGGCTTAAACACAATGACACTTACTTTTTACTGGCGGATACAAAGGTTAACTCTTTCGATTACATCAACCGAAGTCTGCATGAAAAATTATAAATTGAGAAAGATTCTGAGGACGAGTATAATTTTGCTTTGATTAAGTTAACTTAAGATCATGAAGTTGAATTAACGCTAACTTACTTTGGTACTTAAATAAAGTGATTCTAATATTGTTCATGTGTTTTTTCGATTGCGTCAAAAAGTGCTAACGATACGCCACTGGATGTCGGCACTAACAACGACATAAATCGCAAAAATAAATAATGAATTTATCCATCCTTCAGTAAACACCCTATATTTTAAGCTTTTTAATGGCCAATAACAAACTGTTTTGAAGTTGGTGTGTTTGCCTCTTTTACAGATTCTCTATATCTCAAGCAATATGTTCCAAAATTGGTTTGCTTGGTAAGTGTATCACCAATCTCCAATATGCGATCCATTCCCAAAACTAAAAATATTCCCTATTACCAGCAAAATAACTTGTAAAATAGGAACCCAATAATGACTAAAAATTGTTAGCAAAATTTGCTTCGGCCCGAACGTGGTGTCAAAAACCGGCGCTATCAATTTTTATATTTTTAAAAGCTTATAGTATCAAAACTAAAGTTTTACTTTCCTGTTACTAAAAATCTCATTTTTTGATAAATTGGTCTGGATTCTAATACGTGGTCCCCTATAAACTTGCCATTCATATCGATGCTCAATTGTATTATCATTGTTAAAGTTTGTCAAATTTTCTGCAAACAGAAATTTTTTTTTATACGTTCCTACGACCTTTTCAATCACCAGACGAATGTTTGCAAAAATCTTATCACAAACCTAAAGTTTAGCTTGAATTTGACAAAATATATTCAAAGAAATTTACTAGGAGTGCCTTTGTCGTGTACAGTTCCGATTTCCTTGGAAATAAACTGTGGTAAAACGGTCAAACAGTAGCGTAAGTAAACAAAATTATAATTAGAAAAAGATCAAAATCATTACTATATATAATACAGAGTTGGTAGGGGATCGCCGTCGTTGTCGTCGTCGTGAGGCGCACGGCAAAAACAAAACCTACTTTTTTTTTGTTCATTTACAACAACTGGCCGTGTGGCCGAGTGGTGAGTTTTGTTACAGCAGACTCGAACGTCGCGGGTTCGAGACCTCTCAGCTTTGTTTCAAATTACTTTTTTTTTGAAAATTAACTTTTCAAAATTGCTAAATTTCATGATACCAAATGATTAACAGAATTTTTTTTATTCCCAAATTTTGATTCTAATTAGTTATTTGCGATTAACGATGAACAAAAATTAACTTTTCGAAATTGAGTTTAACATGTAAATGGGGGGTTTTACGCACGCTCAAGCTAACTATGACCTTTAAATCGCTCAAAATTAACTAGGTCGAAGGCCCATTTCCGGATGAACGGGGTCACTAGGGCCATTGAGATCATCATAACTTTTTGTTTCATGCAAAGGTATAGGTTGACCTTGAAAGCTCATTTTGAGGTCAAGGGGTTATTTCCGGATCAAGGGAGACTCTGGGGTTATTTAAACCATCATAACTTTTCGTTTCATGTAAAAGTAGATTTTGAACTTGAAAGGTTATTTTGCCGTGAATGAGTCATTTTCGGGTGAAGAGGGGCTCTAGGGTCATCGGGACAGTAGTGAGTATATGAGGTGTTTGCGGCATGAATCCCCATGTTAAACCGATATGAGAAAAAAAAAATCCTTTTCCACCCACCCTGAGCCGATCCCTCTGAGCCGACCCCTCAAATCCAAAACTCAAAATCTCAAACCTCACCTACATGACACCCACCCACCTGATCCCTCATCTAAACCCAACCTACATGAGTAAACAATCGATGACCCATATGATTAGTGACATGTGTGACCAGTGACCTCTACTTCCGGTGACCATACGACTGCCATCTTGAATCCATAATTGCTACCCAACCTGTCCTATAGGACTTCTACATATGCATGCAATGTCTATACAGTTCGCTTATCAATTAGCCAAGTAATCGATGACTATGTTAAGCAGCTATATCAACTCGCAATGACTACTGGTCGCCATCTTGATTATTCATCTGAAGCCTTTACATATGGCATAGCATAATCATTGGAGTCATGTTAAATCTCGAGCATTGAGCAGTTGATCGATCATCTGCTTAATTAATCGTAGGAACGATTGGAAGCAGAGTTGGGGGGCTGTTCACTAAGGGACGCTCCCTCCCCTCCCCATACAGTCTCAAACGTATTGAACACGTGCATATGGAGTTTTTGGAAAATTTATTCTAAAACAGTCTCAAACGTATAGAACACGTGCAGAATTTCTTAGAAAATTCTGAGAAATGGTAAATTCTTGGAAGAATGTCAAGCACAGCTGGTTAAGTCGCAAAGAACAAAAGAAATTCTGAGAACTAAAACGTTTTTTCTGTATAGAAATCCTAAAATTCCAAATTTGAATTAACAAATCAGTGAACACGGGTGGAACCATCTTCCAGAGATGTATTAATAAAATGCTTGATTGATTGAACTAAGACATCGAGCTTGAATTTCTGGTTTATTTATTGCATATTCTATATTTATTATACATTCCGATTCTAATTTAAAAGCTGAAAGGTTCCCTCCAATTAGTTTCCAGTCGAGGTCGTTTTCTTGAGGGTCCAGTGTTTACATTATATGGATCACGTCGCTGAAATATTGAATGATGTGGAATTGGTACCAATTCCAAAGGAAATGTCTTTTTCTCAAAGAATTCAATCATTGACGGGTACATTGCTCTTGAAAATTTGCATCGTCCGTCGGATAGCTTGCGAATTCCATCTTCAAATTGGCCTTTTGAGATTTTGTTGTTATCCAGAATTACATCCCCGTTCTTCAACAATGCGTTGTTATCAACAAAGAATTTGAGGATATTTTGAGCCGTTTTTGTGAATCTCGAATAATCAAAGTTTTCAACAGCTTTAGTTTCGGCGACTTGCTTTGATGGAGAAGGAGTACGCAATGGGTCGAGATTTTCATTGTTGACAATCTTCACATTAACTGGTTGCTCAGCAATACGTTTGTTGTAATCGCTAATTCGTCGAAGTACATCTTGAAGCATCATATTTTTAACTTCGGGATAAATGTCAGATTTTGCAAAAATTTGTTCCTTTTCATTGTAAAGTCTTTGAAGAGGGTCATCAGTCACAGAAGTATCCTTCACATTCTTATACTTAAAATCGGCAGTGTTCTCAGTTGTCATAGGCTTTTCTACTGAAGTTATATGACTGACAGACGAGGCAGCCGCCATAATACGTGTAAGGTCATACTCCTGCACCAGCTTATATTTCATTTCATCAACATAAATCGATGCCCCTTCGGGAAATATGCTATCTCTTATAATAAAGAAATTGTTTTGAGACTGACTCAAATCGATGAATAGATATCCATATTGCTTAGCCATGCAATCCTTGTATGCATACTCCATTGCCAGGTTTTTCTTTCCGCCATTCATCTGTCTTCCGAGACATGAGACAAACTGTGAGTCTCACAATTCTTCATGAGAGCAAGGTAGTGACGGTTTGATGTAATCTCTCTGAGGTTCTTGTGAAAGAAATTTTGAACAAGAATAATGACGGATACGTTGCGATGATGTGAGGTCCTTGTGAATGCTGCTCCAACATCTCCCTTTTTTCCCGCTTCATGCATAAGATCATCTAGGATAACAAGAGATGGCTTATCCGT
>JAQFYP010001516.1:0-15311 GCA_034694865.1 Bilobella braunerae
AAATGTGTGAACTAACTAACATAACCGAATGATGTCGCGTCCAAGGGGTCGATGACTTCTTGGTCGTGACAATATTAGGAAAAATATCTGCTACTTTAACTTCAAGGAGTCACAAAACCTAAACAGGGTTTGATGATTCCGCTGTCCTCAATACACTTTTCTGGATTTTATCACATCGTGGCTAGTATTATGGTACATTTAAATTAATTTTGTTCAATAGTTCTATCGTCCTTCTCATTTGTAAATGACAATTCGCCAGAATCTGAGGCTATAAAAATCTATTATAAAAAAAGTAGTGGAAAGTTCTACGTTGAAAACAAAAAGATATCAGATTTATTTCTTCTCGCACTAATTTCTCAAGTAATAATAATGTTAAAATACATGCGATTGTTTAAAATGTTTAAAATTGTTTAAAATAAGGTTAAAATTAAGTTTGAGAAATTGATTAAGTTTAAAAGGTAAATTTGTCTCATTTTGAATTTTTGTTAGAAAAAGGCGGGAAATATTTTTAGCTTCTTATTTTTGAATTGTGTTTTTTGGTTGAGCATAAAGAAGCAGTTGAACCACGTCTCTTGACAAGAAAGGAGCTGTCATCTTTAAAATTCACCGTTTTTCATAGTTTAATTTGTGCTTAATTGGAATAATTAAATAAAGGAAGTAATTGATTGATGCAAGCGATTGTTTTGAGCTTGGTTTAGGGCTCATGAGGTCACAGCTGTGGCCTTTTAAGTCTGATTTGTGTCTAATTAATTGGTAGAGGCAGAAGCGCCTTGAAGGGCTTTAACTCTACAGTTGAAATGTCAAAGGTCATTTGGCTCATCAAAGGCTTTCAACATATATTGTATTTCAAAATTTTGATTTTTTTGGTAAATTAGTTAATCAATTTTAAAACAAATTTTGGACAATAATATTGGTTTCGGATACGATTGTGTTATTAAGCTTCATGCATAAGCTGATACAGTCAGTTCAGTTGTTGTTATTGCATAAAAGTAGCAGACACATAACCATTTGCGTTTAAGTGATATATGATACTGAAATTTCTTGACGTTTGATGATGATTGATTTATTTGACAATTGGCAATGCCCTATTCTGAGATTCTTAGAGTAAAAGGTATGGTTACTAAACTGAATTTACTTTTACTAAAATTTGTTTAGATTTCTTGATTTTGTATATATATTACGAAATTAAAGACGTTGTGCAATGAACGTCTCAATGCAATGCAGTTGAACTTCTAGCTAAAAATGGAAAGTATTATTCCTATTTACACATTTAAGGCTCCCTTTCTCGACACTGATTTACCACACCGACCGTAAAAACATACTGAATAATTTTATATGCGTTTTACATGCTGCAGAACGCTTTTCTTGTAGTTCTGGTATTCCATATGAAACTTCTCGAAGTATTACTTGGCTGAAAGCAGAGTAAATGCAAGTCCGCGAGCGATGTTGTCCAGCAGAGTCAGTTTTGCCTCCTAAAAAAATGAAGAAGAGTATAATTTCCAAAAAAAAACACGTATGGCTACTATAGAATTTTATTTCTTTTTCTATTTTGTGTGTTTGTGTAATTAGTACAGTTTGTAAAAAAAACGTTGTTTACTACAACTAAAGCAGAAGGTCTTACCGCCTCCATGTGGTAAAACTCTCCGATGGTACATTTCAATATTGGAATCGACTTGAAAACTTTCCGTAGTCCCGATACGTTGGTATTTGTATTTGCAAAAGAAGTATGCTGAAAAACTTTAGACACATTATAAACTTCTGACATAAGCTGTGCGGCCGGCACAATTACGAAAGCCAACACACAAAAGTAGAAGACAAATAAAGTATATATAGGCAACATTATTGCGTCTCGTAACCGCACAATAACAAATGCGGCAACGAATACTCCAACTACCATCGGTAGCTTAAATCCAGGTAGCAGAATAGAACCAAATGCCTTGTTATGCAAATTATTCAACAGTTGTATGGCACGGTAGACGCTGATACATTGTTCTGCATTTCGAGTACTAGTAGTTGGCCACTCAACACTGCAAAATGTAAACACCAATACGCTCTACAATGTTTTCAATAAAGGATGTGTTGCAGAATTAGGTTTCTAAACACCGCTGCAGTGATGCATACTCGTATCAACCGCGATTACTGGTATCAACTAATTAACAAGGACATGTAATGGCGGTTGAGCGTTTTTTCAGGTAATAGTCAAGTTTGCCATACTTGGAAATTATTACAAGTTAAAACAATTGAGGGTCAATTAGAATTTTTTTTAGTGTTTTGTTGTAAATTTTTGTTGTGTTTTCTAGTTTAAGTATATTTAGCTGCGATTTATGAATGATAGCTGACTAAATTACTTTGAAACCAACAATTTTTGTGGTTAAGTAAAATAATCGCTTTTCTAGTTTAAAAAAACTTACTCACCAACACTTATTGAGCCAGTATGCAGAAATTAAAATGGAAGGAACAAAGAGAGCTAGAACAGTTGTCATGTCAACCAAGAATTGTACCAAATATATCAACATACAGGTTGTATAAATGCCGAGCAATAATTGTGTGTGGAATACACCAACGTTCAAAACATAGTTTTGACTCGTGGTGCAAATAACGCAAAGTCCAGCTGAAATTATGATCACAAAATATATGTATCCACGCTTCTTCTTTGATTCGTTGATATTTATTTGCGAGCAATTTATGACTATTTTTGAAAAAAAAAAAACATAATAAATTTACATACGTTGAACAATTCATTTATATTAACTTGATAACATTGTAACATTGAAATTTATTTATTTACAATACCTCTATGAATTGAACAACTAAGTGTAAAAAAGTTGTTTCCGAGGTGCACTAGCTCCTCGTGGAACTTGAACAGAGTCAGGCGCGAAGCTATTGCCCCCATTGATGCAAGATTGACAAAAATTAGGATAACTTTACTCGTAATATCAATATCTACGAATATTCTAACGGCACAGAGTGCAAAATGGAGGCACTGCAGACACAGTATTAGCATAGTATATATATTTCTGAGATTGTGCCAATTGCGACGTGATTCGAGAACATTTGACTTTAAATTAATTTCCAGAAAACAGAAATTGCTAACTGTGCTAAGAATGCGTTCGTACAAAATAAGTTCATGGTTAGTTAACATTTTAGCAAATGGTAAAATTTCCAGATGAACAGTGCTATTTATTCAGAATATAGATTCACTTAGGCATATAATCAGACTGAATCCATCTAATTAAAAATGAAAGATTATCTACATCGTAATTACACTATGCTTTGTAACCTTTCATTAGCTACGTTTGAATTTATTTGTGGTATTGGTTGATATGTACCCCATGGTCATTTGCTAATTATAGGGTTCTAGGATACATCTTATTACTAACTATAAAATAAAAAAAATATTGATTTTGGAAGTTAATTTTAAAATAATCCGAAACCATCATTTTAATTAGGAGTCGACAAAAATAACTGGTTTAAAGGCCACCTTCTTTTAGAACTCTTTGTTTTAATTGATAGGTACTTGAGTTTTATTTCTATTTTTATTTAAGGTATTTGCATGCAATGCTGTTATGTACTTTAAAGATTGAAGGTTTGTGTTTCAAAATAATAGCTTAAATTATTTGATGTAAGTAATGCATATAGAACACATTAATTATAAATCCAGTTCTCATAAAAATTACTTCTAAAAATTCTGATATAACAAATCTGATCTTGCAGACTATTTCTTGTATACTATTTAAATGTTTCCACGTGATATTTATTATTAAAGTAAGTTGATAAGTTTGCTAAACTTTACAATATATAGACGCTTCAAAATAATTCAAAATTTAGTGAACGATTACTCCTATAAGTGTTTAATTGAATGCATTTTGAAAAAATTGAGGTTTTTTGAAGGCTGTAGTTAATTGTTTCCCTCCATTAGGTCTGTTGAGTCAACAATACTCGACAATAAAAAAAATGTGCAATACAATACTAAAATTGTGTTTTTAAGTTAAATTGTGCAATTTTTTAACAATATTACCTGGATCTGTCAGCATTAAAGTATTGTCACAACTTCGATGCGTGGCACTCATGTGAGGATATCAATTGTATTTCGATTTGAACTTATATTGCAATTTAATTAAACTGTAATTTCATTAGAAAAATGTAGCTTAGATGTTACTTAAAATGCCATTGAAAAAAATACTGCGTAAAATTTAAGGTACTGAGCATAAAAATTAAGGTGTTTAGCCTTGGATAATGAAATGATACAATATTTCCAGTATTGCTGGGAACCGGCATTTGATGTTTCGCAAGGAGTTTTTAATAATGTTTGCTCGATAAACGCTAAGCAATTTTCATCAACTTGATTTCTAAGCCTAAGAATGCCGTTTCAGTTGATAATAAACCAAAACCTAACATAGTCGGGGGACACACTACACTGTTGTTGTAATGAACTTCAAATTCTTCAAATCGTGTTTTCCAAATTGTCTGAAAATCTGTCCTAAAATTTCAAATTTGAAGTTCTAAAATAAGTTATAATAACTAATAATAAGTTCCATCCTTTCTAAAATGTCTAAAACCTTAACAAAAATGTCAAAAAATGTGGCATACAACGTCGACAAATCTCTATCATACGTCCAAGAAGACGTATATAGATTTGCTACAATTTTTGTTACAATTTCTAAATTTTGTCCTGAAATGCTTCAAACTAACTTTTAAAATCCTTTTTTTTAAACCCTAAAATTTTGTTACAATATGTCTGAAAATCTGCCTTAAACTGTGTAAAAAAATGTAAATATATATAAATAACAAATATGTAAAACTAGCCGTAGTTTTCGCGAAGCGAAAACAACATACGGCTAGGGGGATTCAATGCACATCACATATATCGTTCCATGTAAAAGTAGGGAAGTAGATTTTGACCTTGAAAGGTCATTTTGGGGGGCGTTAGGGGCCATAGAGACTTTTTAAATTTTTTTACACGCGGCTATTTCGCCTATCTAACAATGGAAGGAACCCAAAGGGGAAACGCTGATCGTTTCCACCTCTGCATACGTTGTTCATACTTTATTTTTGATGACTTTTGGCAAAATAGTAGCGGCCCGTTTCCACACATGTGCAAAACAGACGTGACTGCGAGCGGATTGCAGAGGTATTGTATATAAAAAATTTAATGGATTTCTTACTCTCTCTGCCTAAATAGAGATGTTTGATCAGTTTACTAAAAATGAGCTATGGAAATTCATGCTATTTTGTCCTGCTTTGAGTTTAAAAGTGTTTAAAATCTAATTTAGCTATTTCATGTATGCAAATTTGAATTCAATGTTATAGTGTTCGAAACAATAACTCATTAAAATTAATCCAAGAGTAATTAATTAAATTATCAACCGCATTCGGATGAGTGAATAGCAGTGAAAACTCTCAAATTTTAACTTCAAAACTTGTCTACATATTCATATGGCAGGTTTAGATTTTAAACATTTTTTTAACTTTGGAAAAAGTAAAAAAAATTAAAGGTTTCACATTTAACCATGTGAAACAAATAGCATGATTTCCCCAGCTCATTTTCAACAAATTGTCATACGCCACTGGTTAACCAAAGAGAGTGAAAAAAGCCATTGAATTTTCTATACAAAACTCCTCTGTGCGCCGCGCGCTGTCAGTTCTGTTGTGCGCATGTGCGGAAACGGGTCGCTACCATTTCGCTAAAAACCATATTTCACATATCAAAAATGATATGTGAACAACATATGTAGAGTTGATTAAGATCTGCGTTTCCCCTCTGGGTTCCTTCCATTGTCAGACTACTGAAATTGAAGAATTATAATTGTTGTAAGGGACAGGCAGGCAGGCGATGGTTTAGGTTTAGCTTTTAGATTGTAGTGCCAATTATTCCAGGCTTTGTGAAATTTAGACTCGCCTTATTTTTCAAAAATATGTATTGGAAAAAACTTGTTTAATTTTGGGTATTTTGACCTTTGACCTTTGACCCTGGAAAAACCGGAAGTAAGTTTTGACCGGAGTTTGGCCCTAAATCACCGCAGGTGCATGTCTTATTTATCTGTAAAATATGGCGCCTGTAGCTCTGGCGGTTTTTTCAGGCATCGATCACAAACAGACTGACGGATAGACGGACAGACGAACGATTTGATAGTATAGAAGTGACCTTGATAGATGTTTTTTCTTATGGTAAAAATGTTACACGACAAAGAATTGCACCTCCGGGAAATTTATCAGGGTAAGTGCCTCATTCTCTTGTGTCTTTTGAGCTCTGCGCCTGATTTGAATGCTTTGTTGCAAACTTCACATATACTCAGATATTCTCCTGTATGACCCAGAATATGCCTTCTTAGCAGTGATGCATACTTAAAAGTGGCAGAACAAATGTTGCACGAGAAGTGACGTTCATCGGTCTGGACAACCATGTGTATTTGCAAATCATCGCGTGCGACGGACGCAAGGTCACACAATAAACATTTAAACTTTTTCTCCACCAAATGCCTCCTCATATGAGGCTTTATTTTACTTTTCGTTACAAATGCAAAGTCACAAAGTGGACACTTGAAGGGCTTCTCACCACTATGTGATCTCACATGTTTAGCTAGACTTGATTGAGTGGAGGCCGCGTAATTGCATTTATTACACATGTAATCGCTCTGCTTTGTGTGCGTAACTAGATGCATTTTGAAGCTTTTCAGAGTAGTGAATTCCTTTGAGCAGAATTTACACCACTGGACGCCTTCTCGCGTGTGAATCCGCATATGGTCCCTTAACCGTTTTTAACGTTTATGGACAGAAGGTGCACTCGAAGGGCCTCTCACGAGTGTGGACACAGCTAATGTGAGTCATAAGACCCATGTTGCTCTTGAAACCTTTGGAACACAAATGACACTTTTTTATTTTTTCGCTGTGAACAGCAGAGTGAACATAAAGGATTCCTTTTGTTTTAAACTTTTTTCCACAAATTGGACAAACAAATTTTCGTTCTTCAGAATGGAATTGCTGATGCTCTTGGAGATAACTATTGGTACGAAATGATTTTGCGCATATTGGGCAACTGTGAGGCCTAATATTGGACTGAGATATTGCGTGACGTTTCACGGCACTCGCATTTTTAAATTTGTTCCCGCAAGTCTCGCACGGAAAATTACATGTTGTACAATGCACTGTTTTCACATGCTTTGTCACGGTTGACTTTAGCGTAAACGCCTTTGCACAAACTTCACACTTATAGGGACGCTAGTTTTCACGAAGTTTACTGTTTGCCGTAAACTTATCGGAGTTTGTAGATTCTTGACTTGGTAAATTAGCATAGTTATATCTGAGAACTGTGAGAGCTTCAGTGGAGTCAAACGCAACGAAGCATTTGTACTTGTCCAAGGTATTGCCTGCCATTCAGTTGAACTTCACTTTCACTTCAATTTACGGTTCCTAGTAAAGTAAAGCAAATTAGATCTCCTTTATTTGTTTGTGAGCATATTACTAAATTAAATACACCTTCACGAAAGCAAAAAAAAAAGAAATTTCCAATACTCCTTTGAAATGACAATTAGTGTTCCTTTAGAAATACTATAAAACAATTTTATAATTATCTATACAAAAGATGGGGATACAAAACTCAAGTAGAATTGTAGCTATTAGACTTTGCCAGAATAATCCAATAAATTAGAAAAAGTGTAAACACTAAAAAATAATCTATAATATAATGATACGTTTATTTAGTTTATACGAGGGTAAAATTTGTGAGCCATTACTTTATATTTCACCTCATATTTAATCAATACTGAAATAAACCCGTAATAGGATGGAAGCAGCGGCACTCCTTTGCATCCAAAAAATAATTAAATTAAAGATGATGCCCATCCCTGGTACTGCGTAAGAAGCAGAGGAGTTTTAGTTTGACCAGGAGAAGCATGGACAGTCGTTGAATGCCCTTCTTCGTCGGCTGCTCGATTGACACTGAACAAGAAAAGAAACAACTGTCACGCGCAAGCGTATTCCTGTTTGATTGAGATAATGTACAACAAAATTTCTTCAATTCCAGCTATAAAAGTTATATGTAATCTCCTCGGGCCACTTACATATCTAAGAATGGCTATAACAATTAACGCGTTTATATATATAATTATATATATATACATGGTTTTCTGGGCAAAGCCGTTGTCAAATAAAAAAAATTATTGATGGCTTTAATTGGAAAAATTTAAATCTTTACCGCAAAATATACAAAAACAAAACAAAAAGTAACTAAAAAAAACTCCACCCTACGATGTTCAAATCTTACTAGGAATTGCAATGGTGTGGATAAAATGATGTAAAACATAAAAAAATAATTGATTCAAAAACTACACTTCTGAGATCTGTGCAGTAAAAGGAGGCTGCGCATAAGATGAAATAGATTCAATTAACAACTTGAAACTGCACACAAAAAAATCGTCGAGTCAGAAATTTTTTGAAAGACTTTGTAAGAGAGGAGGTCAAAAATTATCTTCTTCAATGAACTTCTCATAACGGATCTTTGGTCTTTTTGATCGTATATGCATTTAGCGGCAATGAGAAACGTGCAATAGAACAATTTACTGTTGAATTCTATATGAGCTCCCTTTTTGTTACAACTATATCAAATGCAAAAATTGCATCTACAGAAAAATGCCTTCATACAATGTGTAAATAGCATTTACTTGCATTTCAATGTTGCAAAACTAAATTGTCTGACGTAACAGCAAACTCGAAACTAGTTTTTTTTGTAAATGTTCGATTCAAATAAATTACATTGATATTATTGCTTATTTTTCAATATGCCTAACATTTTTATTTGATTTTGAAATGAGTACTTGCTGCAATTTACGCAGATATTATTAATGTTACAAATTTTTCCTATTTTTGGAAGCTGTATTTTTGCGTTGAATCGGCCCTTAAAGATTTGAAATCAAGGTGCAACCATTCAGCGTTGTGCAAATGTTAATGTGAACCGACGAACGTCATGAGAATGCTTTGGCGTTTTTATAACTACTTAAAAATGCACTTTTGTCTGAAATTCACTTATTAAACATGTTCTTTTGCTGCTCTCACATACATGGCATTCTGTTCATATTACCTTATAACGGAATAAAGGAGATTCAATTATTTAGCGTGTTTTAATATATAGTTAATTTAAGTAAATGTAGTAATTAGTTGTAGTGAACGTTTAGCAATAGCCCCGTCTACTAATTAACTAAAATAAAAAACTGCCAAGACAGACACAAATTCCGACCTAAATGTGGCTGAATATGTTTTGTGGTATTCAAGTTATCACGGAATTTAGTCCTGTCTTTTATTCAACACATGTACTTTTCTTCCTGTATTAATGTTTGTTTGTTCTGGTAAGTGCAATCTTACTATCAATAAACTTTACTTACCCAAATAGATTAATAATATGAAAATATTAGGCATAGGAATTAGGCATATTGTACATTATAATGTTATTTGCCGCTGTCTCGCTTAAATATGTGGGCAGAAATTTTATTAAAAATTAGTTAACAGACTTCATTTAAAAAAATAACAGTTTGTTCTTCGAATTGAGCTTTTATTGGCTTTTGTTTAGCTCGTCTTAGAGAGCGAACACTGTTTTTTGAAGTTTCAAAAATTTATTTGTAAATAAAGCGTACCAAGTCTAATTTGAATTATTTAAAAAAGCAAGTTCTGCTTGTTTTAGCCGACGGCCAATATATATTTTGGTAAAGTGCAACGCTAGGTGATAACATTTTTTAAAGTTTTACTCATTCTGGTTGTTGGAGAGCTAAAGTTAGAGTTGCTTATCGAATCGCCACGTGCCTTTGGTTTGGCAATACCTTTTGTAAACAATAGTTGTAGAGTAGTAGGAGAGGGATCTTTGACTGAGTAGATGATGGTGAGATTGAATCCACCTTTGTTCTATTCTTTTAGTTTCCAAAAATGATTTGCCCTAAAGTGGCATAACTAGCCTAAACAAGACCGTTGTAGGACAGGACAGGAGGCCTTTAAGTGACATCGCCTTCCAGTTTTCCGTTTCTGTATTTTGCATGTCTAGGTTAAACGGAAAAAAAGGAAAACTAGAATTGTAAATAAAATGTCCCTTAGGGGCGCTTTTGTCCTAGGTTGGACTAGTATAGCTTAGTATAAAATGAACATGTTACATTAAAAAAGTTAGCATTAGTCTGCAAAATTGTACGATTAATGGATGATCATTTACAGTATGTTTAATATGTCTTGACAAAACAACGTTTAGGATTAATGGTTTGATGCTTATTATCAAGTCAAGAATAAATATGTGGGCGTTTAGTGTTGTGCGAAGATTAGTAATATTTTTTATTTGAGTTATACGTATACTGATTAATATATTTATAACTATTAATATATATATACTGTAAACTTGTTTGTCAAAAAGTAAAAAGTTGTTCTTTATAAGATATCATACAAGATAAGGTATAAGATAGAAGATAGGGTTAAAAGAAAAGTCAAGTGCTAATGCCAAACAAACTAGTGATTTCTAATTTATATTTGTCATTTTTTAATGCCTCATTTTTCATTTTGTGTGTGCGTAACGTTTGCACAAAAACTCTCATGCCTTACTTCTTGGCAAGATCCAATAGATGGGTAGTTAATGTACAATAATTTATTTTATATTAGAAATAAAATAAGAGGGCGACTCAGAAATTAAAGTAAAGTTCTCCTGTGATATAGCGGAATTTTTTTTAAACTTTGGATATAATCAGCGATAAAATTAACATAAACAATTATCCGTGCTTTTTCACGAAACGAACTAAAGTGTAAATTGAATGCGGACATGTACGTGAAAACAAAACGTGTAAAATGAGATAGTGAAGAAACAGACTGCTGGACAGAAACATTCCGCTAAAAATTGCTCGAAGCGCTAAAAAATTAATAGAACTAGCCAAATCATTCAGTCCAATTACAGGAGTCCCAATATTAAAATCTTCCTATCCTAAGGCGAGGTTCGTTGCCTATGCACAACAAACTTCCAAACTTGAGCTATCATAATTTTGAATTCATTCCGAAATTTTGAACCCATTAGGTAGTAGAGGAAAAAATTCACCGAACAGTTGAATATGATTGGGAGACAAGTAAATATCTCAGCGACTTCAGGCTCCATTCCATTTGACAGGCAAATCCAGTTGATTACTCCACTCAACGTGTTGCATACGAAAAAAACAAAAACAACAGCGAAGAGCATTTTTGTCAACGAACTCGAAGTGGCAGGAAGATTTTGCCGAATGTTTTTTCGACGTCTCCTTTCTGCTTGCTTTACCTGTAATGGAGCCAAATTTTGTGTTATATGAATCACGACGCCAATGTTTAGAGATTTTATTATGTGCATAAGCCTAACAAGCCCGTTGTATAGTCGAAGGTTTTGAATTTTGGAGTCCTTTTTTCCAAGACGTTAGAAGTTAAGTTAACCTTTGTATACCCGACCCAAAAATAGGGGCCATACTAACATACAGATCCGATTGCTACATGGTGTAGCACATGAATAATAGTTTCATAAGTGTACAATGTGCTACATCATGTAGTACTGAATGTTGTCAACTTGTTTGTGTAACTGTGATGCTACAAAAGAAAGAAATTGGCAACATTGCCAGCAAGGCTCATTATTAAACCATTTTGACGCTAGGGGGAAATGTGCTACTTGACGTAGCATTTGGGTTTGTACGTTGATTTGTACCCTAAAATTTACCGTTTTGGCGTCCTTCGGATCCCTTTTCAAAGGCACCAGCTTCATCTAGGGTTAATGGTTGTAAATAACGCGTTTGCAACTGTTTTCTGAACGAATAATGGGGTGCCACGCCAGATACTATGTTTCGATAGCCAAAATTATTATTATTTTTAAGTAATAATAAATTCTGTGAGTGGTTATACGTGTTTAGGTGGTGCAAAAAACTTGTTCTTTTCCCTAGCTCTGCTGCTGACACTTTCTGCCAAAAATAGCAAACCAAATTTAGGTAACGCCAATAGTCACCCGAGTTTTCTTTAGTAATTAAGAGCTTCTGTCTCTCTCAACTAGGCAGTCTAAGAACGTCGGTTTTAATCTCCGACCAGCCGAAATTTGACGTAATTTACTAGACCTGTGTACGTATCCTTGGGATTAGGCTGCACAATCAGTGGATATGAAAATTACCTCACAAGGCATCCCTGTCGCGTTGAATTTTTGAAAACTACCTTTATTTGCATGTTTTGTAATGATTCTTTTTTACATTCCTACGCACTACCTTAAATGTTTATTAGACGCCGAGCGGAAATACCATTTGACGCTCTTTAACCTTTTTAAATCCCACTTAAAGACCTCTAGCCTGCGAGGGGTGGTAAACATAATTAAAAAAAAATTCCTGTTGAAGTTACTCACCTGCAGGACAATGAGCAAATTGAGTACTGATATGCTGAAAAAAGGAACGACGTAGATGAAAGTGGTCCAAATAACTTTGTGATATATCAACTGGTACACTGGATATCTGTGCAGTTGATGTGGCCTATGTGAGCTCCAAAATGGTGAAGAGGCTTCGTACTTCCACTTTGTGAACTCAAACCATCTCGAGATATTAAGGACGACTGCGAATCCGAATATGATAAAAATGTTCCGAATCGTTTTTCTAATGGTGAAAATTGATGACGCTCGAAGTGGTATGCAAACCGCCACAAATCGCTCCAACGTGATGAGAATGGTGAGATATATTGAGAGTGTATACACTATAAGATATAAATTTTGAATTTAGTTAAATTTTTGATAACAAAAGAAATATAGTAAACAAAGCATAATAAGGTAATAATAAATTAATATATATTGAAATAGTATTCGAGTCATCAATTATGTTAGGATTGAGGAGTTTCTACAAATTACACGATAAACTGCTACGAAATCTAATAACAACATTATTGATCGCAATATTTTTATTTATTATTTTTATCTAAATGGAATTGTACATAGAATATGGGTAAAAAATTAAGCAACAATTTGCTTAGTTGCCTAATCGATGAGCTGCAAGTTAAAAACTTCCTTAATGCAAAATTTATCTGAAATCGTTCTATGTTACGGAAAAATAGAGAATGTGTAAAAATGGGTATGTTAACCTAAATCAACATAAGTTTAATGTTTATTTCTTATTTTATTATTTTAGAAATCATTGCTTACTTGTCTTGTTGAGAGGATATGCAATGTGTCCATGCAATGCAGATCTTATTATTTCGTGTTCGAACAGATTCCTAAATTCCTTGACAGTCGAAAAAGAAGTCAACAAATAAGTCGAGTCACAGAAAGCAAGTCCCAACAAAATGCAACTAGTTGAGCCACGCATCGCTTTACGTAAAAGTACTACGCTGCTAATTCCATTGCAAATTATACCATTACAAGACGTTCCGTACACAATGGCACTGTAAAATTTTTGCAAAATGTTGACCAGGACAGGAGGCACATACTTCAACTTATTGTTTTTCAACATTTCAGTGAACCTGGTTTCCTTGAGCAAGTTTAAGCCAGATTCATTTTTCACGGTTACCGTATATTGGCTAGATAAGTCGATTGAAAAATCACTTTTCAAACTGAACTTTACCTCAGCTCCAGGTTGGAGCGAGCCTTGTGCAAGAGAAACGTTTGTATAGAACATAATGCGTTCTCGTAATTGCATTAATGCTATTTTCGTAGTTTCCTTAGGAATATATACTATGATCCGTTCCAATGACTGACTCAGCATTATTTCAAAAATGTTGCTGTTGATGATATCAGCAATATCGACATACAAGGCGCTCAATTTTGGAAACAAGTATCTTAAAACGTGGGAAATTGTTCCGCTGAATTTGCATCTAATTAAGTACAATAATTGAAGTGAAGGGAATCGAACCTCCCCAAATACAATTTCCAAGTCCTTCAAAAATAGCGTTCGCATATGAGACTGCGGAAGTAAATCCATCTTCACTTGTGAACACTCGCCGTCAAAGTGTTGGCAGCTGTAGTAAAATTTGTCCAATGTGGGCATTAATTTTTTAATATTTTCATATCCCGACTCCCAGAGAAGCGTATTACCAATCAATAGTTTTTTAAGTTTTGCAGCGCATCGGAACAATTTTAAATCCAAGTCCGCAAGATTGTTATCGATTCTAGATTTGGAAATTGTGTACAATTTTCCGCGGAATCGTATCGGATGCTTATGCGTTTTGTGTTCAGAATCACAAGACTTCTGGGAAGAACAGACACATCTACTGCTTCGTCTTCCAAAGCGTATAAAAGTATGTTTTCTGCAGCTCTTGACATGGCTAGTATTTCCGTTTAGTATTATATTTTGTCGCATGTGTAAATGCTTCACAAATGTTGTTTCAAGAACTGAAACGTCAAGTTCGGAGTAGGCAACATCAAGCTTTTGCATATGTGGCAACATTTGATTTACAAGATTCCACACTCTTGCGTCGTTTACTTTTACGACATGTATCACTCCGTCAGAAATTTTCAAAATTCCGTTATTGACAAGTTTCACAGAGATCATTGCGCTCAAATTGGCAAACTCTACCCAACCTGGATTAGGGGTATTTTTGTAAAAGAATGAAATGGATTCAAGTTCTTCTATATTTGTCCATTCCAAGCCTGGATTCCGCAACTGGCTGAATTCAAAGTATGATATTTTCGGAAGGTGTATTTTGTGTCGTAGCTTGGAAAACTTTGCACCTGATTCCCATTTAATTTGTCGTAAAAAAAAGTGTGTTTAGCTCATTGCAACCTTTAAGGAAGTCCAAAAGTTGATCTCGCGAAACATGGTCGTATCTCAAATAAAACGATGTAATTAAACAGCTTTGATTGGATGACCGAAGCGATTCAATATGTCCAAACTCTATCAAAGTACTGGAATTGCCTATTAATTTGAATTTTGTAATGTGCCGAAACGAATGAACATTAGATACGTTTTGTGCGGTTTGGAACAAGGAGGTAAATATGCTGAGTGTGAGGAAAGTAACTGAATTCACACAAAATAATGTGCGCTTCAACATGAAACTTAACGGCGCCATTTTCAGCACGCTTAAAAAAATTTCACATTTTATTTACGATTATGGTTGTCATTACCTTGGAGCTCTGCTTCTTATGAATGCTCACTTTCCTTCCTGGAAGGGTTTCCTTGTGGGGATAATTAATGATCTAATGGTCATTAGCTGGCTTTTGACTGCTAAAAATACACAATAAAGAAATTTACAAGTTCACAATTTCTCTCATAGATTTTAATCAACTAAAGCGTAACAAAGTGATAACAACGGCTTATCCTACAAATGAGCTCATTAGTATCATGCAAACCGCAACCGAACCGGGGTCATTTATGGGG
>JAQFYP010001517.1:0-15307 GCA_034694865.1 Bilobella braunerae
AGGCCGGCACCCGGCACTTCTAGCTGGCCAGGGGCCGTGCCGGGTGCCGAAAACGAAGCGGCACCCGGCACCCATTTTCTTCGAGTGCCGAGCCGGAGCCGTCAGTACGGCACCCACTTTTGATCAAGTGCCGAGTCGGTGCCGGGTGCCGTGAAACTCTATTCTATTCATTGCATTTCAAACTGTTTTCTTCAAATGTGTTCGGTTGTGTGGATAACTTTATCGTTCCAAAACAAAGCTGATTTAATTAAATTAGTTTTTCGTATTAATTTTATTTCACAAACACAAACAAAAAGAAAGATGTGATGCTTAGAAAAAACATACAATCAAAAATCCACCCTAGGAATTGCCTGTATGCCTGTGTAAGTGACGGTATTTCAAAAATCCTCTTCCACCTGAATCTTGCTTTTCGCCGTGCTACACACGTGGGCATTCATATTGTTCATTAATTATATTATTATTCATTATATTAATTATACTTAAGGCTCGTAGTCCTAGAGGCTAAGACCCTTGTCCTAGCTTGGGTGGGTTTCCGAGATCGAATCTCGGCAGCTGCACAAAAAAGTGAGTGGTGTGGTAGTGGTGAGTGGAAGCCTCGACAGTTGCGGTCGTGGAGGGTGCGCTTGAGCCGGTTTGCAAAAAACAGGGTTCAGCCTCTGCCTAAGCAGAAGGTCCTCGGTGGTAAACCTCATGATCAGCAGAAAGCTTTCAGCTTAAACCCTCGGAACTTCCAAGTCAATACACAGGCCGAGACCACCCTCCCCCACTAACTAGCACAAGCAAATATGTTGACCAGGTCATAGGCGAATGTCAAATAGCGTAAAAAATTCATTATACGTTATATGAAAGTTATTTTTATAAAATTAAGTACAAGAATAATCTTAATAACCTTTCCCATTTGACTAACGTTACTGACTCTTTCCTCGGATGACCCCCAAAACCGAAAACAAACGGGGTTCTGTGTTTTTGCTAGTTGCCAATAAAGAATAAAAACCGACTATGCGCAATCTTTAATGATTTTATAGATCAGCTTCATATCATGTACAGCGTTTGCAGACTTTCAACTTATAATTCATAAACTACAGAACTCACACCCGTTATGAGAGGGTATTATCATGTGTCACAAAAATTTTATTTACGGTTTATGATACTGTTGAAACAATTACCAGAATTGCCTCTCAGGTGTTTATTTGAAATAAATTTGAAAATTTGAATCTAAATTATATAAAAAAAAACGTTGCAAACGCACGTAACCAAGTAGCGTCTTGTACTCACGAAGAAATAGGGGTCATTTAGAGGGTCATAGATAGGAAGGGGAAGGGTCAGGAGTTACTCATGTGAATAAAATTATCATAACTTTTGTATTTTATAAAACTAGAAAATTCTGGTTTGGGGGTCCTATCGAGGGTCATGAAATGGGGGCCAGGGGTCATCAGGGTTATTAAGACTAATAAAAACTTTTATTTTAGACAAAAATAGTAAAAATCAGACTTTTCGGTTTTGGGTGTCGGGTCACCGGTTTCATTGAGATTATAACATTTTTTTATTTAAGTTAAAACTAGCAAGAAACCATAAACAAAAATTTCGGTTTTGTGGGTCACTTAGGGGGTCACTGACAGAGGGCGAGAGTCACTTGGGTCATTGAGACTATAATAAACTTTTTATTTATGATAAAAAAAATAGTTAGACCCTGAAAAAAAACGATTTTGTTTTATTTAGGGGCCACTTCGGGGGCATTTTGGGGGTAAATATTCAGACCAAGATGACAAATTTTCGAACTCAACCTGAGTCTTGACCCCTAAAATATTCCCCCGGAAACAGATTTCAAAAAAGTTAATCTGTTTGGGAATTAGAGCGCAACCGTGCAGACAGGCAGAAAGACGGACAGAGCGTTCCCATAAAGTAGCTAAACCGCTAATTAATAAATGAATTTTCGGAATAGTGTGCCCATACACGGTTCAAATTCATAAAATCTAGATGGACATTTAGAGCTAATCTCGTAAGAAATCAACAAAAAACCCTTTAGTTTTCTGCATAGTATGTCTTTTCAGTATTGCAATGGCAGACTATTTTAGACCAAGCAAAGTAAGTTTATTTTATTTGCATTCTTTTGTAAATTTCAAAACGTTCAGAGTTGATGGGCCGTTGGTAATTGCATCAGCCAGCAATGCCATTGACTTGGTTTATGTAGTCCAGTGGAGACTTGATTGAGTTATGATGAGAAATTAGTATGGACTCCAAAACTCCTAAAAGCCTTTTAAATGCAGCTTTGAAATTAGGGTTAGATTTTCCGTTTTTCATGTTCCACTTCTGATTGTTGTTATAATTAAACTCAAATCTGCAGAGTTGGTTTGAGGTACTAGTAAAATGCCAACGTCGCTTTGCTTCAGGATATTCAGGATGACACTGTCGGTCAAAGTCACGCAAATTGTAGATTCTATCTGCGAGCCTCACGAGCACGGCCGAAGGACTCTGATTCCTATCTACTTCGTCTTGTTTTACATCATCGACCATTTCCGACACTTCGACCACAATATCAGCTACCTTTATTTAATATTAACAGGTTAAATGTGGTAAGTTTATTTTAAGATTTTGAAATTAGTTGTCTTCCTTGGCGTTCTCGCCTATTTTTTAAATAATTACAAGATTGAAGACCTCTTAGGACTAAAAATAGTTTACAATTGAAATACACCTAAATTTTTCTCGGTAGCAATGGAACATGGATATATACTGTTTTTCTACAAAACTCAGGATTGTGTCATAGTTTTAAAACTTTGTACTTTTTAAACGAACGGTTTCAAAAAATTTGTTAACCAATTTGTAACAGTTTAAGAATTTTGATATACTCTACCTGTTTGCCGAACATTGTTTTCAACTCCTCCGCAGTAGCGCTAGTGTACTCCAGCGTGTCATGCAAAATGGCCGCCATAACTAACTCCATGTCAGTAATGCCTCCCTCACGAGCAAGAATCTGAGCCACACCTAAAATTAGCAGAATGTTTTTTGCTTTGCTTATGATTAAAAATTACTTTGGAGTAAGGCCGAAAAAATTTACCAATAGCGTGATTGATGAAGGGCGTCCTTTGGTAATCCTTCCTTCGTTGACTCACGTGGTAGTGCTTTTTTGCGGCATAATCTAAGCATGTCATTAGTTTGGCAACATCGCCGTTGGAGCCGTCCGTCAAGTTTTTGTCTTTTATGTCATCTAAAAAACAAAAGTTGCTTGGTAAAAAATGATTAATTCATGATGCCTTTTAAATTTTGTTATTTAATTCCCGCCACCTAATAATTTTTTTTATACTAACAAAGTTTAGATAAGGTAGTTTTGTTGTACATATTTTGATTAGGTTATTTTTGCTTTGATCAGGTGTACTTGTACAGTGCCTTTTTAAAATATAGGTGCATGATTAATGTTTTTGAAAAAGCTTGTTTTACCAATGACTTTCTTGATAGTATTTGCTGTTTTCAAGTACTCATCCAAGTAAGGCGTGTCTAAGGGTGTTGAAGTATGGTGAAGCTCCTCCACGACAACCTTTGCTTCTTTGTTGTAAGGGTTAGTGATGACCACGCGGAAGTGAGATTTTGCATCCTTCGCATATAATTCGGTTAAGGCATAAGTACCATAGAGGATATTTTCAAACCAGAATGCCTCCTTTAGTTCAATTATAAACTCGGGAGGATTGTTATGATTGTTGTCTTTTAGATAAGCTTTCTTTCTACGTTCCTGCAGCAATGTAATCAGTGTTGGTTCTGTTGTTTGTGTAACACTTTCCTGTACAAAAGACCAACTAGAAGTCTGATTTTCAAGCATTTTGAAAAAAGACTTATTCGCCGCTTTGGCCGTACTTTTTTCCATTTTTATCTCGGGTATTTTTATAGCATGATTCATGAAATCCCTCACCTATTAAGAAAAAAGAGAGTTATTTAACATTAAGGCTTTGCGAGTGGTCAACATGTTATGCAGCCGTATTGGCTACTTGGCTACTATAGAAATACACACGCTCTGACCACTAGACCAACTCGGCCGTGAACTTTTACCCAATAAAAAAACCGTCACAAACGCACGTAAGCAAGTAGCGTATTGTATGGATAAATGGGGGTTATTTACTGAAAGTATAGGGGTCTTTTGGACACTTAAGATTATTATTAGTTTTCGCTTCGTATATAATTAGAAAAAATTTACAAATCAGATTTTTTGAAACTGGGGGTCATTTTGGGGGCCTTGAATTAGAGGTAAGGGGTCACCTTGTTCTTAAAGACTATCCTAACTTTTTGTTTCATCTAAAAATAGAAGAATTTCCAAAAATCCAATTTTTCGGTTAGGGGTTCGTTTTTGGAGTCTTGAATTGGGGGCCAAGGGTGAGCTGGGCTATTATAGCGACTATCATAACTTTTCGTTGCATAATTTTTTTTAATTTGATTTTTTGGTTGTAGGGGTCACGTTGACTTTGGGAGTCATTTATTAGGTCATCTGAGTCATTGAAACTATAATAACTTTACATTTCACACAAAACTACCAAAAAAAAAACAATTTTTCGGTATTAGGGGGCATTTATGAGGTTGAAATGAGGGGGAAGTGTCAGACCCCCATCACGCATTTGAACTTGATCTGAGTCTTGACCCCTAAAAAATTCTCCCACAATCAGATTTTTAAAAGCTTAACCCGTTCGGGAGTTCTGGCACAACGGGCCGGACGGACAGAGCGTTCCCACAAAGTAGCTAAAACGCTAGGTACTGAATAATGTGTGAGACATTATATCATCCTGACCATATAGCATCATCACAAACCAATACGGTTAAACTTATTGAAAAAATTAAAAGAAAGTACCCCTGACTCCATTAACTCCGAAATTTCATCCACGGTTGTTGAATCTTTTAATGTAGGAAGCAAGAGTAAGGCAGCACACACAGCCGAACTTGGATTGTTCCATTTCTTAGCAACAAGGTTTGCAATTTCTGAAAGATAATAAAGCTTATTTGCTTACGACTAATGCAACAAGCCCGTTCTTGGACATGAGAATACAGAATATAAGCCGTGGTAAAACGTGGTAAACTAAGTAGCGGAAGTAGGCAAATTAGACTGAGTACATTAGACATTTGGAAACTATTAAAATAATCAGATTGAAAACAAAATTTTAGGTGTAAAATGGATTTGAAGGTCAAGGGGTCATTTCAGGGTGTAGAAGGTCTCTGGAATCATCTAAAGCAGCATAACCTTTTCAGTTTTATGCAAAACTAGGATTTCCGCGTAAAGGGGGGCTCTGGGGTCATCCGGACAATCATAACTTTTCGTTTTATGCAAAACTGGGGTTTGACATTGAAAGGTCACTTTGAGGTCAAGGGCCTATTTTTGGGTGAAAGGGGCACTAGGGTCATCGGGACAATCATAACTTTTTGTTTCATCCAAAACTAGAGTTTGACCTTGAAAGATTATTTTGAGGTCACGGGGTCATTTGGGGGAGATCGGGGGACCTCAGAGAAAAGTATCCTGCACAAATATTGTTTACCTTCATTAGGAAAACAACTTTTGTAGAAACAATTTTTCACTTTATCATAGAACGATATTATTGACCTTGAACCTTGGCACCCAAGGGGGTCACTATCGGTCAAAGTAAATTAGAGTTGATATGGGTTGGATGTCAACGAACTTAATTCTGAAACAGTTTGGAGAAATGTTGAGTAGTTCCTGCAATCGGACGGACGTACGGACAAAACGAAAGCATAAAGTAGATTTCGCTACCTAATAAGGTGTATTTGCTCGTGTTTTATAACAGGTTTGTCTGGATTGTGCTTTGAAGATTAAATGCATGTAAAAGATAATTAGGCTATACCAATGGAATGATTCAAAGTAGGAATTTCGTCGGGTTTGCCATGGGTAGTGCTCTCAAGTAGCTTTCGAGCTGCAACATCGGCCGCAAATATCAACTCAGCTACCCCTGAATTCGGCTTCTTTCTCGGCTCAATTTTTACAAATTCACCTAGATACAGGAAATTGTTAGTATTAATTAAAAAAAATACGTTACACTAATTAGCGTGGGAACTCGCTGGTGTATACGCACCTGAAAGGTAATTTGGTTTGAGGTAGTCCACAAGTCCCATCATTGCACTAAACTCGCTTGGTCCCCGACTGCCAATATGGTGGAGCCATTCGAGTGTTATTTGTTCTCCAGCTTTAGCCGACTCATAAACCACAAAAAAATATTGAATCTTGTCCGATTCTGCAATTGAGCAAATGGCAATACACCTCGTGTGCTTGGCAATTGACCACGCTCGTAAAACTTTAAACTTTCCTTCAGTAAGGCCCGGTTGAATTAAATCAACTATTTCCTTCGCTTTGGCCACAAATGCAAACTTTGCCAAGGTTTCCGCACCGGAGTACAAGGCCGGAAGCAGTGGTATTCTCCCAAAAGATGCGGTATTGCATAGGTAAGCCAGAAGACCCCGTTTTGCTACGGACTTGCTTTCGCAAATTTGACTGTACCCGAGCACAATAATTTCGTTGGTATCACTCGACACTTTACCGTCAGCGGTACATTCTTTGGTGTAAATGTACGGAGCAAATGCGAAGGATCCGTCGTCAAATTCAACTAAGGCGACACACTTCTTTACTACCAGTGCTTTCTCGTCACCTTTGTTACCTTCAATTTCCCATAAATTAATTGCTTTTGACAACCCCTTTCGAGACAGCTGTGATCGGTGCTCGGCCAAGTCCGTTGGGCTTAAAGATTGTGTCAAGTTGATTTTAGCGTACATTTCCGCAGCCATTTTCATTTTTTCGGAACTGGAGGCGCCGAATCTTGAACCTTCTACTAATTGTTTTTTCATATTGAGTTGGTAGGTGTAGAACTCACTGTCCGTTACTCTTGCAATTACCAGTGCAGCATCGCCCATGAAACATTCTAAACCAACAACGTCCAAATTCTTCAGCGGCGCATTGTCATCCTTTCCTTTGAAATTTTGCAAACTCTCTTTTTGGATGTCGGTAATGTCCCATTTCTGTGGAGTATTGGTAAAATATCATGAACATGTTTTTGTAATCAAACACAATATTTGAGTTGTATTCCAATATGTTGCATAGCTAAACAAGCCAGCTACAGAAATACAGGGCTACACAAGCCAAACTCTTCTGCGTGGGCGCTTCATGACTCATGGGCAATTGCAAGATTAGTTTATTAAATATTTAACTTCTTATTAATGAGGATCATCGCCAGAAATTTGAAAATAGTGCCTCGTAAGCCTTCTTACCAAAATTCCAACTGCCGGAGATACGAGAACTGCGAACGCAAGTAACGGCAATATTTTGGAGTACATGAAGAGAAATGGGCAAAACTAAAAATTACTGTTGATCACTTCAGATGAATATCAATAAAAGTGCTTTAAGACTAGATAAACTAATTCTGAAATCCTCTTTATAAGATAATCAAGTTTTGCACGTAAAAACACCAAGAAACGAGAAAAATAGTTTCTAGAGCTAAGCAAATGCAGAGAGAAATAATAGTGAAGCCCATACATTTAGCTATGGAAAAATTCAAAACAGTTACCAAAGCGTCACATTTTAATTTACTGCAAAAAGGGTCACATGTTTTTTCTCCTAAAACTTAATACGGAAAAGTTAAGCATTGACAAAATGTTAACATCTTAAGCTAGTTTAATCTTATAAACAAAACCAGTGATTATTGATCACTTGGACAGATAAGTAACATCAATGATTTAAAAAGGTTTCCTAAGAATTCAACCAAAAGGTCGTGATTACTACACCACTTGGTCATCTGCAAGGGACCGTAATTAAAATTTCTGCCAGAATACAAACAAGCGGTGCGAATAAAAGTTTGTGTATTGTGCTTCACCGAAAATTATAAAGTTTTGCCTGACATTTGTAAAGAAAAAAAGTACTAGGATAAGAAAAGTGGAGTGTAGACACATAGTATCGCTTGAGTTTTTTTTAATAAATTTGCCAGTGACATATTTTTCGACATATAGTTTTGGTGACTTGTTGGTATGTATCGGTCGAATGAACTTGGACGAATACCACCCGCAAATTGATGAAAAGAATGTTCCAAATTATGTTCTCTGGCCCACAGTCCTTAGCGAGTAACGCATCACAGTCAAACTTTGCCAGGACTTACCAACTTTAAAAAACGGAAACGAGTGGGCTAATTAAAATATTTGTTTGGTGTCATATGTTTTAATTACAAATTTATTTTTTTTAATTATGCTTTATGTCATTTTGTATATAGTTTATAGATGTTAAAACCCACCTAAAAAAGTCTAGAAGGAGTGCACTTAATCAACACATTGTCACGACCACGATGCCAATGACCTCGTCTACACCGTGGACGCGACATCATTAGGTTATGTAGTTCTTAGTCACACATTATTTGCAGACGTGTGTATGCGCAGTTTAGCCCTTATCAGTTTTGTCATGTTGTCAGAGTTTGATTTCGTGACCTTGTCTTTGTGCCCACTGCTAGAAAAAGCAGTGGCAGTCAGTTTGTTCTTGGTCAGTCGAGTTTTGCTTTGTCTCGTAGAGACCTCTGGCCCATGGCCAGAGGGCGCGTTGCCCCGCACTGACCTTTGTTGACCCCATAGTCTAGATTCGTGCAAATAAAAATTATTTGCACTTGTCATTTGTCGTTTTTCCTTGTCTACCGTTTATTGCCAAGCAAGTCGTCGTGTCCACTCTACCGTTGAGCGCATCACCCATACAGTCGACCCCGCCGAGAGTTCACGGTGGCACTTAAGGTGCCCGTGACAATATACACACCAGTTGGGAAAGAGTTACATGATTTAAATGAGCACAAAACTATTCATACTAAAGAGTAAAACAAAACTAATTGCCGGTAACTAGAAGCCTAAATTGACCGAGCATAGTAGGCAACCTTTCAACTTTTAAGTTTTGTTTGTTTAATATTTTGATGTTCGTGTCTTGACCTAGGCATTTGACCTGATCTGTCTCTTTACAACTTGAATATCCTACCGAAAACAAATTTTAAAAGTCAACTCGTTCGGGAGTTAAAGCGCGGCCAGACAAACCAACGGACAAATAATTTCCATCGAGTAGCTAATACGATACTTAGTAATTTTGCCGATAGGATTCCACTATTGAAACGTATCCAAATGGCCGAGTTGTGCTAGTTCTTAAAGCTTCTGATTCTCTCCACTAGCCAGCTTGAGAACGAGGGTTCAATCCCGATCAGCCACAAAAAGTCTTACTAATTGGTTTTGTCCTTGAAATCGCAGAAATCGCCTAGTCTCTGACCTTGTTTATGTCCGTATCCCAGTGTTTAAACATTCACAGACAAGGGATATGGAAATTTCACAGCCCTAATGTAATCCTAATGACGACCCTCATTTGCATATATTCACCAGGCGGAAGCTACGGCAGTACCAGACTTCAGGTTGGTGTCTTCCCATGTGAACAAGCCCCGTGAAAGAACGGAATGTTAGGGATAGTCTGTTTTGCCCGAGTGATGACAACATCTATGCTATTGAGCTTCTTCTCTACCAAATCCCTACAGTCTCTTTTACTTATTGACCAACCGCTCTGTGAGAACAGCAAATAACGTCCATTTTCCATACATCCAAGTTTTCAACAAGAGCTGAAAAAATACCGACGGCTTTAATATTGTTGTTGAATATTCACTTGAATCCGGATTCTTGAAAAACATTAATTCAATCCCGCTGGAAATTGTTATTCTTTTTTTTTATCACGAAGTTAAAAACACTCAAGACAATTTAGAAGAAGTTTGCCGATTTCTTAAATATTTTACTTGTTTAACTATTTTAAATTTACATGCTCTTGTTATTTTGCCGTGATGTTTCGAAATTATAAAATCTGAAATTCCAAAACTTTCAGAATTTCAATTAATTACAAAGATGCGTACATTAATTTTGAAGAAACCTGTAAGATTGGAGCACCAGAAGCCTTAAACATTATATGTCAAAATAGACATAAATCTTTCTTGGAATAAAAATCTTATAAACACACAATAGTATTATATATATATATATATTATATTGTGCACTTTATAATTACACCAAAGTTCATAAAAATCGCAAAGCAAAATTTTGGGTCAAACTCTTGACCATAGATTATAAACAACCTCTATAACAAAGACAAGCGGCATCCTAGTTCTAACCCAATTACTTCATCAGACAGAAAATAAAACTGTAAACTGTGCTTCTCAGAATCAAATTTTTAATGGCAAAAATTGTTGTAAAGATTACTATAAACAAAGTTTCAGTGTGTGTTTGGTAAACTAAATACAATAAACATTGAACAGGTAACTGCAAAGTACATTTATTGTTCCTACTACGCTTTATCAAAAAGCAACGGTCCCATTAAATTCATAGTTTTCGTGTCACACTGAGATAGTCACATTAACTATTTTCTCCGGGTATCGAGATGCGTGGCGGTAATTGTTTCTATTTCATGCGATATTGTTCCATCATGTGCCGTATTAGTTTTTGGCCCTGGTATAGCATCACTATGATACAAACAAAAGTAAGTAGCCATACCAAAACCGTGTTTTAAAAAATCTTAAATGTTTCAAGATTCACTTACCCACTTCCAAAAGTGCTAAAGAAGAAAGTGCAACAAACGAGACAACAAAGACAAACTTGGAATTCATTATTTATGTCTCAACTTCTAAGTTATTCCAGTGAGTTCTCTCCTGTCCTTTTGCAGGTATATATGCCTACCTACTATCAATGTTTTCCAATGTCAGACACAAAATTGCGCAATAAACTTAGCAATACTAATATTAATATAATATTGTTACCGATACTTAATTGCTTACAAGTAATTTCCAAACTGGACATGATATGTGAAATGGGAACATGAAGAGTATGAGCTAATTAGAGTAGGTTTGAGCCTAATTCAGTTTTACCGTGAATAAAGTTTCAGTAGCAAATTGAATGTCAACTTGAAAATATAGTATTCGGAACAATACAAATTGGTCACCTTGAGAAGGAAACAAAAAATTAATCATTAACAGATAGTTTTTAATTTTATATTCGAGTTTTAACCAAGTTTTAGCATTAGTTTGTGCATGAGTACTTGATGATTTCAACATATACCTTATCTTCAAGGTGTTTTGTAAAAGTTTAACAATATTAGCCATCAACTTATCTTAAGTGAGCTATAAACTATCAGTTTCGAAGACATCAGTAGTTTACCAAATTTACCGAATAACTCCTACGCCTTTTAGGAAGACAAATGTTCACAGCGGTATATAGACATAATTTGTTGTATAAATATAAGTAAGTAAGTAGTAAGTATAAATATTGTAAACAATAGAATGCGGTGTACAAATACATTGAATCAGAAAAACCTTTCGGGACTAGTTTGATACCCTAACAGACAATTAGGCGTTGACAAGGCCCCCACGAAATTGTCATTTCGAATACTAAAATTAAACATTGATGAGAATTTGAAACTAATTTCACACTTGATGGAATCAAATAATGGTCATCAATAATTAGTTGCTTAACTCGTTCTTCTGTTAGTTACGAAATATTAGAAAAGGAGAAGTGGTAGTTTTTTCAATGTATGAATTTGTTGTTTTAGAAAAATTAATTTCAGCAACACAGTAGAACTAGGCGTTTTCATGGCTTCCTTCTTAGCAAAATACCCAGAAAAAAAGCCTAGAAAAATAGATGGCAATAGCTTTTGTTGAGCTGTTTTCTTTTTTTTTTAATTTGGCAAGGCTTTGCAAAATTTGTTATTGTAAACCAATGAAAGACTTTTTTTTCTAGAAGCCTTGAGCGCTAGATTATTGTTTGTTTTACGCTAACATTAGTGTTGAAATTATCGGAACAAAACATTGATAGATATCGTTGATTTAAAATTTGAGTGTAAGCTAGTGTTACTTAAAAAGGAAACGTAGTGTCGGAATTGTGTTTTTTGTCCGCATGATTTGAAAAGTATAATGTATATTTCTACATTTTTATAAAAGGGAACAATTGGTAATGGTACCAGGACCCTGGGGCTTTCAACTAACAGTTACTTACGTACCTCAAAAATCATTTCTCTAGTTTTTTCTTATAAAACAAGTAGTAGCAATGGCTTCTTTTTGAATTCTATGGCTCTATGCTCCCAAAATAGAGGTAAATTTAAGAATGAGATGTTAACGAAAAAATGCAATGTGGTGCTAGAATGAATTGCTTCAAGAATTGTCGAAGATCGTAAAAAATATTGTCTTGAGAGTTATCAACAACCCTAATGTTGCGTAGATATGAAAGTAGCCTAAATTTTCAACTTATTTATTTTAAAATATTTTGTACTTGTTTATATCAAGTTAATAAATAATCTCTCCTGACCGCTTCATTTTTTCGAGGCAGAAATAATGGAATAAATTAGTTACAAGATTCTTGCAACGCAATTCCTTTAATCATTACTTACTTCTTGACGTTACTATCCAACATAGGATTGCATTCTAGCGAGGTAATATGTGATTAGTAAGTCATGTTGAAACTCTATTCAGAGACCTTTGTAAGTCACTAGTTAATTAAGCAAAATAATTAAGAAGGACTCCTAATTTTCTTTAAATTTTCTATATTGTTTTCAGCCTCGAAGAAAAGAGAAAACAATTTGCCGAGCGATTGAATTAAAATTCTTTAAAAATCCGGTTTGCTAATATGTAAATATTCAACAACATTAATGATGCCGTCGATATTTTTCCAGCGCCTGTGAAAATCAATGTTATAGAAATATTTCTATAGTGGATGCCTTTGTAGCCGAATAATTTTATATGTAAAACATTCTTTAAACATAAATTATATTATGTTTTTAATTAAAATTACTACATTTTGCCACAACATGCTAAAGTTTGGTCTTAGCTAACGAATGATACCTGCAAGTAACTTTTTGCAAATCAGTGTAATTTTCAGAATTATCTCAAAGCCAATGGGAAATCTATCGGATTATGTCCATATCCTCTGACCATAAAACCAAATCAGTTAGACACATTCAGAAGGATTTATGAGCTCGACCGCTTATGCGATATTCGTAATATTTGTGTTACACTGACACAAATTAAAACAACTTGCTTATCATTTGGCACCATACCTGCAGAATGACAGTTGTACACAACATATCGTGTATCAGCATGGGAAAGGGTGTGTTATCAACAGAGTAACAGAGAATTCTCAAGTCGATACTTCAGTAGACGACTCAATTTTGACACTCTTACCTAATCTACGACAGTTGTAAGAATGGACTGCTGCGCCGCACTGCTCTTCAATTTACCTTAATTAAATAATTAAAATAAATCAAGATCAGGTTGCCAACTCTGTGTGTAAGTATATGTAGTACGGGGGTTCCTGTGTGTCCTTTTGCTACGTTTCTTCTCCTAAGAAGTCCTCTCAGTATCATGAAAACCTTCCTATAAGCGTTTTTTCTCAAATGATTATATGCAACTCAAAGAGTTAAAGTAACATAACTTACTTTTAAAGTAACATATGTAACGCTTTATATTATACTACAAGAATAATTATTATGTATTACTAAAGTTGACTACCTTTGTAATCTAAATAGTTGTTTGGAATACTTTTCATTGCAGAAACGTTAGTGAATATAATTTTACGTGAAGAACACTCTCCCACACTTCCAAAAAATTTAAATATTTGCTAATCTTTGTTACGGACTTAGCATTGTCACAAATAATGTATTTATTTTAACTTTACCGAGTTCAATTTTAATGGTCAATGTTAATAATTTTGATGGCAATATAATTGAGGATTTGCCTCATAAGAATGTTCAAATTTGACTACATGATTTTTATATGTCGATAAGCAATCATACTAAAATTTGTTTGCTACTGAGTCATGGATCATAATGTAATCAATAGAATGTGCTGTACAAATAACACAAAAACGTTTTGGGACTAGTTTGATACTCTGAGAGACGATTAGGCGTTGAGAAGGCCCCCAAATTCCCTTTTACTAAAAATACTAAAATACCAAATACTAACAAATTAAACAGGGAGTTGAATTCGAGACTAATTCCTCAATTGGTGGGTGGTCATCAATAAATAACTGCTCAACTCGCTCTTATGTTAGCTGAGAGATAGTAAAAAGAAAACTAGTGATAGTTGTTTCAATGTATGACTGTTATTTTACAAAAAAAAAATAATTTCAACAACACAGCAGAGCTAGGCGTTTTCATGGTTTCCTTCTTAGCAAATTTCCCATAAAATATATTTTGGAAAAATAGATGACACGCTGTTGTTAAATTGTTTTCTATAATTCTTTACAACTAGGCAAGGCTTTGCAAATCTTGCTAATGGAAATCAATGAAAGTCTCTTATACTAGTGGCCCTGAGCGCTAGTTTTTGTTCCACGTTATAACTATTGTACAAATTAACGAAATGTAACAATGACGGCCAAACTTTGTTAATTTATTTTATGGCTTAGCTAATGTTAGCTAATGTTATTAAAAGGTAAACGTAATGTAGCTAAACGTCTAAAGCTACTCTATATTTTTGTATCATCCTTCCGTCGGTTAGGTGCCTAAAAGTGCCTGGACCAATTTTAGTTCCGATTTTTTATGTGTGTTTATTTACAAATGAATTGAGAACGGCATATTAGAGTCGACCACAAGTGTCCCATGCTGGAATTAAAATTAGCCAGAGTGTAACTTAATTCTTTATTTGTAATTCTTTAAATTCAATAAACTCAAAAATTGAACCAGGCCCTTGGGGTTTTTAAATCAGTTACTTACGTATATCACAAATATTTTCGCTAGTATTTTTTTTATGAAATGAGCAACAGTAAGGGCTCCTAGTTGAGTTTCATGGCCCTCTACTGAACCTGCGAATACTAGCTTTGATCGTCCAAGTTTCGTGTATTGTATCTACAACACATGTAATTATGGTTGACATCCGCAAGGTTTGTTTTCGGTAATTCCAATGTATGTGCAAGTTCCCCACCTCTAGAACTGCATGGTGGGGCCTAATCCAAGAGGCATCATTGTACTTTAGTCAAAAAGGAACAAAAAAAGAATAGAAAATGTGACATTATTTGATATTTCCGCAGAACGGATTGTCAATTGCCAATGTAAGATTGAGGGTAGAGATAAGGTTTTGAAGGAACGTATTGACATAGGTTAGGTTAAAGGTTAGGTGTAACCTCGTCCACAAAAGAGGGCACAAACCTTACATGACTGAATTAACTAAACATATAATTACAATTTTTTATTGCTTTGTTATTGTTTTAAATGAGAAATTTTTTTTTTTTTTTTTTTTCGAATTCTTTGACATTCGCCAATTGGCCTGGTCAACTGTGGTTGTGTTAGTGAATGGGGGAG
>JAQFYP010001518.1:0-15303 GCA_034694865.1 Bilobella braunerae
TGTATTGACTACACTATAGCGGCGTACTTCTTTATAGTAGAACCTCGCTATAGTAGCTGAAAACCCTGACTCCATTTCGATCTACTATAACGAAGTTTCACTGTATATGCACGAAGCGGCATCAAATGTGCCGAAAACGGATCTTAAATGGGCTATATACCCTATAGCAGATAACTTTTTTTCAATTTGTTGTCGGGAATATGAATCTTTTAAATTAAGAACATCTATTAAAATTTTTTAAATAAAATTTTATTAAACGAACGTAAGTTTATTCGCTTTAGGTTAGATATAGTTTCAAAGCTTTCTAATGTAGGCCAAAATTAAAAAAAAGTCTTAAAGTTAAATAAAATAAAATCATAGTTCAGTGTTTTGAATTTGATTTGTTAAGATTGTTTTGTACAACGTTTAACAAAAGATGTATTAGGAAACTTGTGAAAGCTTTTGTAAGCTCTCAAAGTACACTTTGCCAAACAAGTTGCGGTGTGTTAGAAATTGGATATGAAGTATCAATTGTGCATACCAAGTAGCATGGTTGAGTTATTTGCTTTAGTTTTTCTACTGGATTTTTTTAATTTTTATCATATTCAAATAGCCTTAACTATTTGCTTATATAAAGTTTGTCTGTCTCAGAGTCTAAATGTATGTTGAATTGGTTCTGACTAGCCGTTTATTAGGTAGGTTTCGATACAAGCTTTTTTGGAATTTGGCTTCAGTTTTAGTTTGGCGACGTCACTCATGACGTCATTGTTTTGAGAGTGAAGCTAAACTTTCAAGCCAATCCGGAGATTCTGGCTTGTAGAACGGTTCTACAAGCTGGAGTTTTGGTTTCACTCTCAGCCAATCAAAAGGTGAGTTGTCGGTTACCTGACTAAATTCAAGTGTTCCTGGACTTATGAAAGTCTTGTTTGGTTTCTTCCAAACTCATTTTCAATTTGACTCGTATACTCATTACATTTAGTTGACTTTAACTATGTTCTATTTAACTAACCTAATAATCGAGTTAATTAACCTTCGTGTTAACTAAGCTAAAAGGCTACAACCATGACGGAAGAAGAAACACATGAGTTTGCACTGACTGACTGCCCCAGTAGAAGATGATGGTGAGTTCTTTAAATGTCTCTTCCATTCAAAATACTAAAGTTAATTGTCATACTATGCTAACCTAAGCATATGATTCGTCGATTTGCGGTTTAAGCTAACCTAACCTGTACTTTGTTGTAGGCTAACAATAATCCTGCTGACAAAAGCAAGACAATATTTTGTTTTAATACCGAAGCAGATACTTCCCTGCTCTGAAAAATCACCATCTGGAACCGAGAAGGTGGATTCTGAACGATTAGAGTTGACGCTTGGACGGCAGCAACTTGTTTTGGAACAAGACACGTGTCAAGACATGGCTGAGAAACGGGCGTTCTTAGAGATGTTAAAACATAAGTAGGTTAGTTTGGTTAGGTTATGCTGGCTGTAAACATCCAATACATAATTAAATCGGAAATGGACACTGATAACTAACCTATTAATATTAGTGGCGACAAATAAATAGTGAGGATAACAACATTCACGAATTTAAGTATTTCTACGCGTTATCCCAAAGAATGAGGAGTCAAATTTGCCTGAAGCCGAATCCTAATCCAAATCATTTTGGCTTCTGGCGAAACCGAAAACTGTGAAGATAAATTGCTTCGGCTTAGGTTCACTTTTTGTGAAGCCGAAGCGAATCCAAAATAAAAAAAACTTGTAGCGAAACCTCACTATTGTTGTCGCTTCGCGACAAACTACGGCTGGTAGTTTAATAATTTTCTAATGTCTAATATCTTGTGTCTAATCTTCCTACTTCGGCTAGTTGATTGACCTGTTTTACCACGGTTTATTATTTTGAACACATGCAGTAGAACACAGTGCAGTAATTCTTGACGACAATTTAATTTAACTATTAATTTTGATTAACTAACCGCGTCGACTGCTGCAAAGTTTGATGGTTAAAATTTGCTTCAGCTATCATGGAAACCTCCCCTTCTACATATTACATGCATTTAACGACTTAAGGTCGAGATAGTGGCCTGGGAGTAAACAATTAATTAATATTCAAAGTTATTGGTAACCAATTACAATTAATGATTTCATTTTGCGTCTATTCTGCGAATTTCGGTTGCCCAAATACGATATGTGTCATTTTTAAAAAGGCGGCAACCAATTGCAATTTTTAAAACAAGAAGACAAAATTTGAATGTCAACATTAACATTTTCGAGATTAAAATTTAATTGGAAAAGGCAGGTCAAAGGTCAACTCAAAGGTCAAATCCATTTTAGTGGACGAATCATCAATTTCTTTTTCTTTACAAACGTATAGTTCGTCAAATTATGTGATTAAGTTATTTATTTAGATAAATTATCATTGCTTTTTGGTTTATCTTAAGAGATGGCACTATGAACATAAATATGTGTGTCGGCTCAGACTGCCTATTTTCGACGAATTAAAACTTTATTCCAGAAAAATGGTTTCTTCTATTGCTTTTCTTCACCTAAAATTAAGTGGTTGGTACCAAAAAATTGGGCATAGTGTTGCGCATAATCTGAATAAGCCGAATCTTTAATTTCCAGTCTGTTTTGGGCCTTATTTGTTAATCATAATTAACCAATTAGGATGACTATTAGGCTCTCGAGTGATCAAATTTGCCCTCTATCGCCCCCAACATGGATAACTATATGTGAAGCACGTTTAATTAGTGTTAGCCGTTATGAATTTTTAATTACAATTAATTAATTTTAATTCACTTTTCCTACTAATTAGTGATTTTTTTTATTATGATTTGCTACAACCCCTTGCAGGCATCGGCCTATGGGGCTCGAGGGCGCGCTCTAGCCACCCTATAGGGGGTGGGGGAGCCATATGCCCATAATTAGTGATTTGATAATGTCCAGCAGCAATTTAAAAAAAATATTATGTAAAAGTATTTTTTGTTTTGCTTATCGTGCCGCTAATTGTGCACTTTTCTAAAAAAAATCGACCAATAGGTCTTCGGAGTGTTTGGTGACGGTATTAAGCAGAAGTCGAGGAGAACGGATCTCCCAGAAAATTCCCTGCACTCTGATCTCCGTTACTTTTATTTTAATTTATTTAATCCTTTCAGGAAGCTCTGGATTATATATTACACCTCCTATAATCAAAAAAGTTCAATGCTATATGCTATAATGCTATATGTATAATGCGATCATGGTGCACGGTTTTCAACTTCGTTGCTGTTACCAGCAGCAATTAGCAAATTTTGAAATAAATAAACTTTTTTGCCAAAAAAAAACGGACTATAACTCAATTCTCGCAAAATAGCAAAATGTTGTTGCTACAAGTGACGTGGCATGAAGCAGTAGAAACAAAATTAATTATGAAGCAATTTAGTATTTTATTTACAACTAGCAAAGAAACCCGTCCTAATACGGGAGTACTAATTTATTATTTAAGTAACTAATTAGAAGTTGGTTTTTAGCCAACTGGAGGTCATAGTTAGCTTCAGCGTACGTACGAATCCCCATTTAACTGTTAATGCTAAATTAACTTCCAAATGTTAATTATTGTCTATTGTTAATCATAATTAACTAATTAGAAATCGACTTTTGAGCCATCTCAAGGTCATAGTTAGCTTCAGCGTACTTAAAAAAACATTTTCATGTAATACTCGACTTCTATAAGGTAATTGTTGTTAGTTGTTTATCGTAATTAACTAATTGAAATCACAATTAGTGAATTTAGTGAATCATTATAACGAAGTTCTTCAGCCATTTCGAAAAGTGTATTGTAAAAAAAATGTAAAAAAAATTTGAAGTTGGTTGGATGCGACGTTGATGTTCGAGTTTATGGCGACGCTAACCATTAGGCCAAATCTGCTTTAGTTATAAATCAACAGAAAAGAAGTTAGTTTTGACTTTGCCTTGGCCCGCGGCCGCCAACCAACTTCGTTTTATAGTGCTTTCAAAATAAAACGATACACCGCAAATCGTTGTCATGCTAAATTTTACGAATTTTCAACGTTATGAGGGCATGCTGCATTCTCAAAAGCTCGAAGTTCGAACTTATTTTGTTTAAAAAATTTACGAAACGCAACGTTTTAAACTTCGTATAAATTAATGTAGTCGCATTAATTTGACTCCTGTGCAAATAAATAGCGTTTCAACACTTTTTGGTGACGTAAAGCTCAATTTACATTACCATACGAGATCAATGAATTAAATTGGACTTAAGCCAAATCTATTAACTAGCATTAATTTTTAAAGGCAGTTAATACCATGGCAGCATTTAGTTATTTAGCAAAATTTAAAACCTACAAAGCATGACAATAAGAGTGGAAACGATGTTCGTATAAAAAGAATGTTTGGTTCCGTTCGAAGCACGGTGTTCACAATTCGAGTGTTCATAGAAACACCAGTTTGAAGTACCAGTGAAATACGGACACTTAAACCAGTTAACATTACAAACCTTTAGGGTGAGTTACCTCTGGGAGGATAACCCCCTGAACATTCCTTCGAGCATTTCTTTGACATTGGCGTTGACAACTGTTGGCAAAAAAAATTCTAAATTATTTCTGTGAGAAAGGTCTAGGAGTTTTAAATACAGGAATCAACAACTATGACCTTCTCAAATTTTGATGAACAAGTTAAGATTAATACCAACAATGTTTACGCAGAGTTTCAGAGTAAATATACCGTGCTAAAACTGTACCCTATAGTAACGCAGATGTGAAAATTTGACAAGATTTTTTTAATTATTAGTATAAACTTTTAGAATTACAAATTCCAAAAGTAATCCAAAACCGCCCAAAACACTTCTAAACAAATGCTCTCTGAGACTGCCTCGGTCCGTAGCCTCTCAAATGGCAAACCGGAAAGTTCTGACGACCCAATGAGACCAAACACAAGAGATACAAGATATACCTTATAGTATCCAAAAAACTACTCACTAGAGTCAATGACAAAGTGACTGGAAGCTAAGCTGAAAGTGAGAGAGCGTTTCTAGGCTTACAGTGCCTTAAATAGCCTAAGACGCTGAACTAACTAACTAAAATCCCTGACATGGACTTAACTACACTAACTTTAGAGGTTACTCTAAGAAACCTCGCGGATGGTCACCATCTTCAGATATGTTGTAGACAACACATTTAAAGGTTTTTGTCTAATGGAAGCTGTTCAATTGCAAGCAAGCGCGGACTATACCAAATTTTGGCTGGAGAAATCAGAGTTTCCTTGTGAAGCTCCATCGAGGAATAAAAGAGAAGAGTGAAAATCAGTGTTCTCTCTTGGTCAAAAGAGTTTGAACCTTGCATTTTCACTTCTATCATTGTGTTCTCCATAGGAGATTTCCAACTTCTCCGGCTACATATTTTTGTAGTCTGCGCATGTGTGCGATTGGGGAGCTGTCCTTAGGCAAACGATCCTAAATGTGTTGTGTTTGCAACATATTGTTACGGTGACCTCTCAAGCTCTCAGGTTATGAATGACCCTTATGACCTCAACTTATGACCCAAAAGATGCCAAAACTGAAGGGCTGAAGGGCTACTCCGTATCCCGCTATTGACTCAGTAAAACAAATTACTACCAATGCAATAACCTTTTGACCCCAGGTCAACGACCTCCAACCGTTAAAAGAGAATAGTCAATCTTTTATTCAAAACAATAATGTGCTGCAAAGTCCACCGAGGCTTTGCAGTCTTGGATCACCGAGATCCGAAAGCAGACTAATTTACAATGCTCTACGGACACTCTTTATAACAGCTCGTGCGAGCCTCTAAGAGAACACATAAGTCAACTGTCTTAACTGACTTAATTAACATTCTGTTTTTATCATTGAGTTAACCTTGAGACTAATACTACACATGACTCGTAACTAACCTCCACATAGTTTAACACTCGCAAACTAACAAAATAAAGATAACACGTATTTACTACGCTAAATCATCTCACGTAACAATTTTTAAATATGATGACCATCCGCGAGGTCCCTTTAGGTTACTTCCATTGTAAGGGGTATTGGGAGACGCTACATGTAGAAAAATTGGCATGATACACTTTGAACTTGAAATTTTGAAATAATAAAGCCATTTTGGGTAATAATTGACTATGGAGATACATAATTATGCACGATGATCTCACACAGTATAATAAAACACAAAACAGGTCTATGTTAGTTTCATGTAGTCAATTTAATTATAAATAAAGTAATCTAATGCTAAAAAAACCAAAACACTATCTAGCCTAGTGACAGAATCCACTGTAATGACTCTAGGTAAAAGGACCACTCACGCACTTCAGGACGATCGCAGCAACAGCTTGAGTTCATTTCTAAATTTTGTGCCCATGAGGTAGTAGAGAATAAAATTTACAGCTGAGTTGACCAGAATTGGAAAAGACGAAATTATTTCCGCTGCAACTGGCTCTAGATGTGTACTAATAAACAACCAATTAATTGCAGCACTTAACCCATTACATACAAAAAATATGAATACAATTGTGAGAAGCATTCTAGTGAGAGAGTTGTTGATGTTGCTCCTCGTATTTGCCCTCCTTGCTCTTGCTGCTCTTCGAACCTAAGCAAAGCAATCATTGTAAGCCATCTGTGTAAAAGTTAAATGTTAATTTTTAGTTTTTTCGTCTACCTCAATTGCAATGAGTATGTTTAGAATAAGTATACTTGAAAATGGAGCGATGTAAATGAATGTATACCAAATGATGTGACGATAAATGAGTTTGTACAAGTGAAATCGATATAATTGGCATGGGGAACTTGAACTCCATTCTGGCAACCATGCGTAATGTTTCCATTTCCAAAATTCAAACCATTTCGGTATATTTAGTATTACCGCAAATCCAAACACGTAGAATATATATCGTATGGTGTTTCTGAAGGTAAATTTCGATTTTGCACGAAGTGGTTTGCAGATCGCCACGTATCTCTCCGTCGTGATCAATACCGTCATGTAGATTGAGGCCGTATACACTAAATAGTTGAATTTTAGTATAACAAAATAAAATTCATAAAATAGCAGAAAGACTAAGCACAAAACATTATGTAATGAAGACTAGCCTGTTGAAGCACAGGGAAAAATTTCCCCTTACTCTACCTACAAGAAAACAATGAAAAGTACCTAGGAATGTACTAATATAATGCTGTTTCTAAGCTTTCCTAGAGTCAAAGTGGAAATTAATATTTGCAAAAAATCAATTAGTTATGTTTATGTCCAAATCATTTAACGTTTTAAGTTTTAGCGAACGAAAGGTCAAGTGATTTATTATATAGGTAAGTTTTCAAATATATCTAACGGGGTAAAAACTGCATGCATATAATTAGAGCTAGTCATTGCGCAATTCTTATATATTAATATATATATCTATCTAATATCTTAATATAACTCAAAATTACTTTGGTACTTACTTGTTTTGCCGAATGGATGTATAAGGTTACGATTTATAGTTGACCGCAAACTAGGGTCTCTGAAGAAGTTCCGTACCTCTTCAATCGAACCAAGGGAAGTCAACAAGTACAATGTGTCGCATAGTGCCAATCCAAGCAGTAAAATGCTTGTTGTACTACGCATTGACTTTTGAAGGAGTACCGATGCGCTCAAGCAGTTTCCAATTACTCCAAAAAAGCAAATTAAGTAAACACAAATTCCATAAATATGGTATAGAACACCTCCGAGACCATCACTTGATTCGTATTCCAAGTCTTGGGAGGAGTGAGTGCTGACCAATTTTGATACCAAGCGTGGTAATATGTTGATAAACTTACTATGAGTTTTGTTTACCACGTCCATTGTTAAGTTTGAGTTTCCTTGTTTGTTGAACATAATTTGTACCGCGGAAATATAAAGTTCGTTTTCCAGAGAAATGTTGATGTGGCGTTTGACTCGTTGCCAAAAGTGCACTAACGTATTTTTCCGTATCCAATGTGGTATATTTACAGCAATGTTTTTGACTGGTAACTGCAGTAAGCGACGGAATAAATTGTCATTTAGTGCATCTTCGACACCAATCGTTGCATTTTCAAGCACTGGAAACACAACGCCAAGTCTGTCTATTAAGTCAGTTTGTATTATGCACTGAACCAAAGTCAATTTTGATAAAAAAGGAAAGATATGTTCGCCATTTATAGCAATTTCTAGGCCTTCCAGGACCAGAGTCTTCAGAGAGATCGGCAAAGTATCTAGCATTATTACGGCACAATCTCCATTGACTTCTCCTATCCAACGGTACTCGTAAGTGAAAGCCAAATAACTCAAGTTTGGAAAAAAATTTCCAATGTCAAATATGCTTGAATTCAAGATGCTCGAATCGTGAAGTTCCAATGTTTCAAGATTTGGCGCCTTTTGGAACAAGTTTAAGTCGATCTCGACGTTTGTCAAAATAAGTTGTTTCAATTTTGGAAAAAATACAGAATCATTAGCATTCCTTGAGCGAAAACTCATGTACTCAATGTGTAAAGCTTTCAGTGAATGACATGGGAGGCTCTCCACATACAAAGACTCATAATCGTAAGAAATAATATATACAATTTCAGCAATTCTTAACGAGCTGATTATGTCTGATATACTGCCGTTGCAAAGAAGACTATTTTCGAAGTACAATTCTTTAACGTGCGTGAAATCCAGTGCTTGAACATAAATCCAACTGTGTTTTACATCAATTACGTTGGAAATCCTAAAAAATGGGTTAAGGAAAGAGAAAATTCCTGTGCTTGGATCTGCTTCAAATTCAAATTGCGAATTATTCAAATGAAGGTGGATGTAGGGTTTGATGTTGACAGCGATATCATACCGCAAACTTAGCAGTTCTTCAAAAAATCCTTCGGAAGTGCCATGTTTGTAGAAAAATACAATGGATTGTATTTCCTCTTGGTCTAGATAGGCAGAATTATCCGACATTCTGAATGGAAAATGTTCAATATTTGGAAGGTGCACCATGTCATGAATTGGATTGGTTTGATTTAACCTCCAAATTACGTTGTTAAGCACGAGAGAATACACATTGTGGCAGTTTTTTAGATAACTAGCAAGCCTATCTCGATGTACACTAACAAAATTTAATTCAAGTGACTTCAATTTACAAGTTCCGCTTACAGCGCTTTCCAAAAACTGTTCATGGTGAGTAGAATTTCCAATCAAGACAAACACAGATTCCTGGAACAATTACAAAGAAAACTGGTATAAATTAACTGGTATAATTGTAAAAAAGTTTTAATGCGCTTGACTCACGTTTCGGTTCATCTCAGTGGCAACCATTTTAAAAATTAGTAATACCATAAATTTATTCACCTCCATCATGAAAGGTTAGAATTGATTTAAGACCGTATAATCTAGTCGGATTTATTTTATTTCCTTCCTCGCCAATTAAAACTATCTCAACGCACAAGTTAGCTCGGTTTATGGCTAACTCAATTAATGTTTTTTCCTGCACAGATTAAAATCTGAACGCTAAATTATCTGTTGATAATTGCATTCAGTAACTTCGATAGAAATCAATTATGTCAAAAATTAATGCTCTCGCAGACTCTTTGGTGGGGAAGTAGAATTTACGCCGCTTCAAATCTTACGTCGATCAATTATTGATTTCCATTAAAATCAATTAAATTAACTACATCAAATATCAAGCAGGCTTAGATAACATTAATTAACAGAATAAATTAACAATTACTTACATTAACAAGAATTATTACTTCTGTTCTAACAATCAACTACACTAGTAGCGTAATTACGCCTTTAATTAATTCATAGTTGTTACGACCTAGCTCTGCAATTTTATTTAAGCTCGATGAACCTCAACTACTTACTCAATTATATTATTTTTTTGTCATTCAGAGATTCTAAATGAAGTCGTAGTTTGTTAATTATAGAGTAAATATATAAATAATCTGCTTGCAGGGCTGCATATTGTGTTAACTATTGAAACATAGTCTACTTACTTTGTAATGTGAAATAATGAAATGCAATGGCTCAATTCCTAATCTGCTCATTTTAAAAATTCCGCTTTAGATCACTGCCTCGAAATTAGATTGCCACATTCTCCTTAGAGAGGCATGGAAGCAGGAAAGTATCATGTCGAGATATTTTGATTATGTTGATTTTGATTAATATTTTTTAAACAAATTAAAACTTGTTTAATAGACTTAACTAGGTTGATTTCATTAATTTTAAAACCTCTTCGATGATTGGGATAATTAAAAAAAAATGTGATCTGAAACACTTTTTACAGGATTTTTATTTCTTACCCATCACTTAATAATTTTTCATTTTGTCACGTAGTAAAGCGTAATAAAGGCAATAAGATTTGCCAGAAACCCGTTCGAATCGATTCTTTTTAGTTGAAATTTTTTTAAAATACCCAAAATAAGCAGGTAAGGTAACTGGTCATAAATCTAAAAATCCTACTGGAAGCCCGTTTCCTATTTATCGACCAACCATTTTTACCGTAAATTTCACATTGCACGCAAGACATCAATATAATGACTTAACATGTTTAGCAGCTCATTTAGTTTAGAATCATGCTGTCGAAAAAGTCATTTATTAATACTGAAGTTTTTATGCAAAGCACATAGTCGTAATATTTATAAGTTTATAGTTGATTGATTTTAATTGCAGTTTCATGTAAATAGAAATTTTTTACTTGTTTCTTGCTTTTGAACTCGTTTCTAAACATTGTGCCCATGAAGTAATAAAGAATGAAGTTTTCCGCCGAATTTACAATAATTTGCAAACATGCAAATATTTCTGAAACTTCTGGCACCGCTTTAGGGAAAAAAAACAATTGATTGCACCGCTCAGCGGATTGCACACGAAAAAAATGAATACCGCAGTGAGAAGCAACCTAGTTAGTGAATTTTTATTGTTCCTCCTTGCAATTGAACTTCTTAAGGATTATTATCTTTATTATATTATCTTTATTACCTGTTAAATATAATGCATTTAATGTGCAATGTACAAGATATAATTTTTAGCTTACCTCAACTGCAATTAGTACTATATAATACTCGAAAATGGAAAAAATATTGATAAATGTACACCTCAGTCTCTATTGATACATAAGTTTGTACATCGGAAACTTGTTTAGTTGACATCGTCAACTTGAACTCCAGTTTAGAAATGATACCTCATAATCCAATTTCCAGAACTCAAACCCCCTCGATATATTTAGACGGTGTAACGGTGTTCCTAAAAAGATTCTGAAACTCTTCCATCGTGGCGACAAAGTAAGCAAGTACAATGTGTCGCAAAGCGCCAAGGAAAACACAAGGTAGCTCATGGAGCTACCCATAGATTTTCGGAAAAGTACCGCCGCACTCACGCAGTAACATAATATTCCTGCGGAGCAAACAGCGTGCAATAAAGTAGTGTATATATTATAGACCTGGTCTAGTGCTTCCTTCGGTGTCTTAAGCCACGGATGCACCACCAACAAGATCTCAACTAAACATTATGAACAGATAGTATTGTTTCAAAACAGCTACTTTTTCGACTTCAAATGTATAATTTCCAAGCCTAGTAATTGCAATTTGCGTTCCTTTTTAGTAAATTTCAATTTTCGGTAACACATGAACGTCGGCTTTCACACGTTGACAAAACTTAACGAGCGTGCGATTCCGCACCTGATACGGAATGTTAAGAACGTTACTCTGCACACTTGCTAACTGTAATAGCCTTTCAAAATGAACCGCTCTTTAGTACATCTTCTTCGTCTACTGTTACGTTTAGTAAAGCTGAATACAGGACACGAAGCCACCCTACTGTTTGTTTTTAAGTTGCACCTTAATAATCTTAAATGTGTCAGGTTGGGATAGTCCAATTTGTTTTTCACACAACGTCCTCTAAAATAATTGAATAAAAGACCGTGGCAGTGTGTCTAGAACTAAATATGGACAATTTCCATCAAAACTTTGGCAACTGAAAATTACGGAAGTCAAATTCCGAAATATTCCCGAATATCGGTAATGAAAATAGAATTCCACATGTAGAAATTTATGACTCCTTAAATCCCTTTGTAACAAATATTTGCGTCATGAAAGTGAATCGTAGTTTTCAAAATCAGTACAATAGGATTCATGTTTGATTGAAGTTTTTAATTAGTTTTCAGCCAATTTTTGTTAGAATTATAGATATCCTATCAATCAAAATCCTATGTTAGAATATAGGATATTGTACAAGCTGGATCATGGTAATGTGATTATGTTTACATTGACAACTATAATAGCCTTACGAGGAAGCATTTGCCAACAAAAAGTACTTACGAATTAATTAAATTGAGTAATGTTTGCCTTGATTGCTTTAGTGATTACTATATGCCAAATATTTTACCCGGTCATTATATCTTGTATATATTTTTGAATTATAAAAATAAAACCTGCTTTAATACGTACATATCGATCCTTGAAGGGATATATTAACTCATGGATTTTGAAAAGGTAGACCATAACTTGATAATTGAATTTGGTTAATATTCCATAGTAGGACAAATAGATGTTGTAAGGTATACTTTTATGTATGTAGGATTATGGTAGGTGTACACTACGCACACTGCACAATCCTTAATGTGGCCCGTTGCAGTAACTCCCTGATATAAGCCAATGAACTAGCTATCGCCTCCACAGCTACTTTTTGGAGTCGAACGACAAAATAATCAAAAGAAAAATTATCCCATCAACTCCTATGTGTTCCAACAGCGCGAGTTAAGATTTTCCATTTTGGAACTAACGGGTAGAATTTACGGCCGCATATTATCTATAACCCAACGTTTTTATAGAAGTGACAAATATATATAATTTTAGCGAATGCTCGGCGTAAGCCTCACTATCTTAAATCATAGGCATCATATACATTGAGTGTCAAGAGAATACTTAGTTTTTGAATATTTTTTTCAAAAATAGTATCAACGATAAGTTGTATTAACAAATTTTTGCAAAACACTGCTATCTGGAAAAACTAATGCTATTTGGTGAACAAACAGCTAACGGTAATTAATACCTAAATACATTTCCTTAGCGAAATCAAAAACCAAACCACAGAATATATTCTCATCGAGCCAATTTTGCACACATGTTTTATAAGTAAAATTACGTCTACTTTAGTTTCATAAAATTAAAAGTGAAAAGAGGGCCTTGGTTATATGAATTCTAAATTGAAATTGAGGGCACAACAATTGTTGTAATGTAGAATGGTTTTGTATAGTGGTATAAGTTTTTAAATCATCTGCAACTTCCAGTTAGCTGCAAAATGGTTTTGACAGTTGTAACAGTTATATTTGAGCTACAATTACAAAGACAAGCTATTACTCTACTTGTGGAGTCTACTTTCTAGCCCATGTGAGACCGACTGGTACGGGCCACACCTAGGCGCGACTTACACTTTTGTGTAATATTCGGGTTGGCCCACACCTAGGCTCGACTTACACTTTTGTGTAAGTCAGCTGAGCTCACACTTGAAATCACGTCAAATGAATTAATCGATAAAAACGATTCAATAATTTTGCTCACTTGAAAGAATAATTCAAGCCTACACAAGTTCTACAGATATAAAATAAGTATACTGTACAAATCCATACATATATTACATGTACTTACCTACGGGGGTAACTTAGGGTTATTATACAGGGTTAACATAGGAAAATCCTTTCTTATCGTTATCCTATTGTGTTGAAATCGCCAAAACCATCAGAATAATTTGTAAAATTGCAAGTCAACAATATTGTACCATAACCTAATTGACCGTAATAATACACACATATATACATACGCATATATATGTATACGTATACACATGTTCATATTTCAAACATATATAGGTATGTATAAATGTTTTCAAACAAATTATTATTAGCTTTGAGTTTTATTCCAATTTTCTTATAAAAAAAAACTTTCTGGTAAAAATCCCACATGTGGTTTATTATTCAACTATGTGCGAATGATTTTGGGAGGGCGTTTCCGCGCATGGCACCTTGGGTGCACGCCCCTTACACAAAAGTGTAAGTCGGACCTAGGTGTGTCCTATGAATGTCCTATGTCCTCATAAATAAACACAATGAATAAAAATTAGGGGTAGTTTTAGGTTCTTAAAGTTACTAAAAAGTCAGGAAGAATTTATAATAACAAATAATACAATACAGACAGATAAATGTGACTGTCCCAGTAATTCTAATCATAAGATTAAAGTGAATATATTCTAAAGCCTACAAATGACGCATTTTATAACCGGTTGAAGTACCAGTTTCAGCTCGTTTCTAAATCGCGTGCCCATGAGGTAGTACAGAAGAAAATTTACGGCTGAGTTGACAAGGATTGGAAAACTAGAAAATATTTCCGCTATTACCGGTGCTGGTCCTACAGTCATAATAAGCAAATTAATTGCACCACTTAACCCATTACATAGACAAAATAAAAATACTATTGTCAGAAGCATTCTAGTCAGAGAATTGTTACTGTTGCTGCTTGTATTAGCCCGCCTTGCTCTAGCTGATCTTCTCACCTAAATAGAATAAGGATAATGTAAATTTTGCTGATCTAATTGCTAGTTTTTTGTTTACCTCAATTCCAATGAGTGTGTTGAAAATAGTTATACTTAAAAAAGGAACGATGTAGATACAAGAACACCAGATGATCTGATGATAGACGAGTTGGTACATTTTAATTCGATATACCTGACATGGGTAACTTGAAATCCATTTTGGCAATGATGCGTAATACCTCCATTTCCAAAATTCAAACCATTTCGGCAGATTGAGAGTTATTGCAAATACAAATACACAGAGTATGTATTTCAAAGTATTTTTGATGGTGAATATTGACTTTGCCTGAAGCGGTTTGCAGATTGCCACATATCTCTCCATGGTGATCAATATCGTCATGTAGATTGAGGCTGTATACACTAAAAACAAATACTTTTGCTCATATTAAAAAAATAATTTACAAACCAATTTTGAATGAATTGCATACTTATACAGGGTGAGTCAGAAGTAGGTCTCGATATTTGAAGACCGATAATTAAAAAAGTTATCGGTAGATTTTTGTTTTCAGAGTTTCAGAGTTTTGAAAAACAATTAGACGTTTGCACAATTCAAATTGAAGAAATTGGCAATTCGAGTACGTGAAATGAAGTGCAAACGTCTAAATGCTTTCCAAAATTTTGGTAACCAAGACAAAATTGATCATTCTTGCAAAAATCGCTTTCTATTGGAGGCCCCACTCAAAAATGGGTCCTCAAAAATTCAAGTACCTTAGTTACGGGGGACTTGAAGGACCCACAAAATTCTGGACATCCTTCTGGACACTTCCGG
>JAQFYP010001519.1:0-15298 GCA_034694865.1 Bilobella braunerae
TCACAGCCAATAAAACGATTGAGTAGAAATGTTTGTAATTGTAGTTGGTTGTTCCTGAGAACTTAGGACATTGAATTTTGACATGTTTCCCGTCTAAAGCCCCGCATGCATTGGGAAAGTTCCAAAGTGCCCTAAATCCTTCCTCACATTTTTGCCAGTGCTCACTTGTTGGTGACGGTAGAAATTGAGGCCCTAGTTTTTCGCAAATAGCCTGCATTACTTCTCGAACAATGCAAGAAACTGATTGAGGAGATATTCTGTAGCTCAGTCCAAGTGAAACTTGACTGTTTCCCGTGGCTAAATATCTGTAAATGATTTTAAATTTAAACCATGCACAATTTATTAAATATTCAAACAAAGCTACCGTAGAGTAATGGCCAGTTTCTCGTTCGGTGTAATTGGGCGACGGTGATTTTTTTTTCTTAATAGTAAGGGCATTATCGCCCCCAAAATTTCCTCGTAGCATTCCTTGTTCATTCTGGCAGAATACAAGCTTATTAAAAAAAGGACATAATCATCAAAAACAATCATAAGATGGTACCTGAAATATCGAAAGTGGTAGTACGGGTCAGCGACTAATTCTCGGCCTAATATGCTCTCACCATGCTCAAACCGATTTTCAAATATACTGCGCATATATAACTTTCTGCGCTTTCTTTTTAGCATATTTCGAAGCACCAAGTATTTGACAATAGCCTTCCGGTTTTTTAGTTTAAACATTGTTCAATTCTTTTTCAAAATTTTTCAGTTTAAAGAAAAATTGTTTTGGGCAATTAGAAATCATCGATCCAAAGTTGCCGCTTAAAAAAGAGATTGGGAATGACATGAGCACAGAACAGAAGAGAACGCAATAGGAACGCCGCAAGCAACTCTAGTTGCTCGTTGAGAACCAGCAAAGAACAGAACAGTACAGAACGGAACGAGCCCAGCAACTCTAGCCAAGGCTTAACACGACCAGTGTTATTTGTACATTGGATGCCGGAGTAATTAAAATTGCAAAACACTAATACCGTCGCGATGTGTCGAGTATACTACACGTTTGTATAGCAAGTTTTATCATTATATTGTTCAATAAATGTTTTATTTTATCAATATTTTCTTAATTGCCAACAATATTAATATCAAATCAATCAATCAATATATCAGTATCTAAATCAATATAAACAGTATCGTTATATCAATATGATATTGATATCAAATATCAGTATAAATATAGATGATTACATTACTATTTTTTTACTAGCAAAAACCCAGAAACACCAATTTTGCGATTTGAGGGTCATTTAGGGTTCAAAAAGGGTCAAACTCCGGTCAGGATTTTAGTTATAATTATTTTAAAGTCAATTCTATAGGAGCTGGCTTTTGTTTCGAAGTGCAAATGTGTTTTTGGAGATGCAAATGCTTATTTAATTTTGAAGTACACTCTCTACGCATGGACCGACAGAGAAAAAACAAGACAATTACAAAGGAGAATCTTATCATCAAATGGAGACAAAAATTTATCACACTCAAGAATATTAAAAAAGTTGTGCTTCAATAGCGATTCCAAAGCCTTAGACAGCGGTCAAGTTGTCCTTGTATATAGCGACAGCGGCTACTGGAGAATTTCTTTGCAAGGCTTTGCTCGTTCGCAAGGATTCTTTGCTGATATCCACAATAACATTCTTGTAGGAAAACTTGAGAAAGACTTCATTGCCTTTAGATGGTGATGACGATATCTCTTTTATATTGCCGGATGCAAATTCCTCACCGATTAAAGTTTTGAATGCTTCCGACGTGCTATCTGCTAAAACTTCTTCAAGCGGCTTAGGAACTACAACGTAGTGCAACATTTCTTTCAGTAAGCTTTCGTTTTGTAAAACGTAGGGTTTCATAGCCCCGATATGTATAATGGCCGAGGGCATCAGTGGGTCAAGTTCGAATTGAGCATACTTTCCTGGCAGCGTTGGTAAGCCATTCATCCACAAACTTGGGAAATCAGTTGATACCAAAATATTGCCTTGTACTTTCTCTGCCTTTTTCAAAAACATCAGAGCCAAGACATTGCCCAACTTAAAATAGTCGTCATCATCATATGCCCCAAAGATTCCATCCAGAACCAAGCTATATGTCTTCACGTCCAAATTTCTGAATCAAAAAAAAATTCCATATATTAATTTCCATATATATATATATATATTTCCATAAGTTTGCGTGAGGTGGAGCAGGTATAAGTGATTTTGTAAGACCATGCGTCTTAAAAATTACTTTCACTCACACACAGTTATATTTGGGCATTCAATTCCTTAAATACAGATTCCAAAATTTTGGGGGAATGCTCACCTGGCGTTGACCGTTTTACTTACTTGAATGACCAATAATTTGAAGTTTTGCTTTCATCACGTGCTTGCTTCATCCATGCATCAACCGTTTCCTTTGAATTGATTGTTGGATTCATGATTGCTTGTATGATGGGTTTGATTTCACTAAACTCATTATCCAACTCCTTGTTAAAGCTTCCTGTATGGACAAATGTTATGTTGGGAGGCTTTGAAATTACAATATTGTTCAGAAGATCTCTGGAATAAAGTGTTGCATTGACAAGGTCGTTCGTAGTGGACTCGTTTCGAATCACGTACAAGTCACATGGAATGCCGAAGTCAGCTAAGATGACCGCAGCCACCCAACCCCCCAGGGCGTTATCCCCAAGCCCCCCAACGAACAAAATTTTTGTGCTTCTTGAGCTCTTCTAGGCTCTCACTAGTCCCGGAGTACTTGTTTTTCAATAGAAAAATTAGGGACTGTGCGATACCAAGCCCCTCAAATTGCAGCTTATCTGCCCAATTTTCCTCATTTAATTTCAAGTTTTTGAGAATCGTTTTATTTAGGATTTTGGAAGGAATAATATAATTGTGAGCAGTGGATAATGGAGCAAAGTAACCCACAGCAATTGTTATGAGACAAATTGCGGAGAAATGCTGCATTCTGATTGACGGAAACACAACAAAAAAGGAGTGTTATTGTAATTTTTACTGTAAAAGGTATGAGAGCGGTAAGGTATCTCACGAGTTTTGGAAATGTTGGGGACGGTGACTGGTAATTTTCGCAAAAGGTATGGTAATTATATACCTTTGGCAAAAAATGACATCACAACAGGTAAATAGGTTTGTCTGTCCGTTTACCGCTTTCTCCACAAACAAATATTATACGCCAAAGCAAGGTAGAGTATATTTCCGAACAATCGTAAAGGGGAAACCTCTGGGAAAACGGATTTTTCAAAAACGCTAAAGTCATTTAAATACAGTTGAAGGAACCCACTAACCTATTGTATGGATTTTAAACATTGTTAATTGAAAAGCAGACAAATAAGCCTCTCAAGTTGATTTTGATCTAGAGATCTAGGCCCTTAGACCATGATTCTTTTTATGCAGGAACTATACAAAATTGGCATTTTTGTGTATTTATTAAGACCCAAAACTACCCACAAATTTGCCCCAGCTAGGGGTTCAGATAAGAGGGTCTTTTAGAACTCAAATTCAATACATATTTAAATTCCGTAAATCGTTTTAAGTAGCTTTTGCCACTTATCTGGCAAGCAATAGGACCTACAAAAATACATAATTATAAGGCCTAACGATAATGATGTACTAAAATAAGAGGCCTACGATGATAGACATAACAAAATAAAAATTAAACTATTACAATTCTAGTACTAATTAAATTAAAAAAAATCAATCATCAATTAAAAAAAACATTAAGATAAAGATGTGAATACACTTTTTCCATAAAAGCATTTTATTATTTAGAATATTTTTGATAATTGTTTGATTTTGTGTATTATTAAATTAAACAAGACTATTAAGTGTGCTAAACAAATATTTATAATTTCGGAATATATATGCACACTGGCCGTTAGTATATTGTGTGTTTAATTGCTACTAGTTACAGTACTAACGAATTAGTTTATTCCGGAAACTGATAATTAAAAAATGAAAAGAATTATAGGTCATAGAGTTCCAGCATTTGTAAAATTTTGGGGCTTGAATAAACAAACAGAATCATTTCAAAAATGGAAAATTTTTTCAAAATATAGTTTAACATTAAAAAACAGTTATCTAAATGCGTTAATATTTATTTATTATTAATTGCTTTATTTGCATATCCTTGTATTAATTATTATTTATGCATACTATTTAATTAAATGCTTAGCAAACTACGAACTGGGATTCACCTCGTAACACATTTGGGGGCTTAAGGGGGAGTATTGGCTTTTCAAAACTTCAGGAGGTGTTTAAAATTTTTGAAAATCATGTAATCCGCCTACCTTCCAATACCTACTAGCTTTTTTGTTTTCAAAAACTCTAGCTTATTGACGACATCAGTTTGAGTATATGTAATACGGGGTGCAGATAGCTCCTATTTTTTTTTTTTACATATTTTGTTTAGTTTTTTATATTATATTTTACATTTCTAAAAGACTAGTGTTGTGGTGTTGTTGTAATGTTGTGTTAGACTACGCCATCAGTGAAGACTTTTTTGTGGCTGTTTGGAGGATTTGAGCCCACGTTCTCATGCTGGCTAGTGGAAAGCTGCTGAAGCTCTACCCACTTGGCGAGCCCCGCCAACTGCTGCTATCTTCAAAAGAATTAAAAAATCCTTTGCTGTATTGTTATGAGTTTTTTGTCGTGGTATTTTTACAAGGCGGTCACATGCTCGGCGACATTTTGGAATACTTCCATTAGAACATATGTAATTAGCAGTATTGGTCCGTCAATCTTTATCACGATGTACGCCTTCGTTTTTTATTCTGCAGAACATGAGAATGTTCTCATCGTACTTAATTACAAACATAAAAAATTAAACAAAATTACGACTTATTGTAACTTTGATAATTTTTTTGTGAATTTCATGTTCACATTTCTGTCGGGCAATAAAAATTATTTGAAAATATTTTTTTCTTGAAAGCTTAAGACAAGCCAAAACAAATGCTTCATGACATGACCACCCTGAAATTAAAACTAAAATTCGTTAGACCAAGGATAGGCTTGCCTTAACCAGTCTTAGGCTTAGGCTTGTAGTAATGGACTCATGTGGCACAGATGAAATCTACAATTTTTGAGCCTCAGCATTCTAAATAAAAAAAAATGTTTTCGTTTCATTTACACAGCGCTCCCAAATATGTGTTTTGTTGTTCATTTAACTCAACAAATTGGACAATGATGCCTAATGCAAATACAAATATTTAAGTAGGTATTTGCACTACTAGGTCAATTTTGTTGCATGTGCGCCAAGGATGTTAAATACGATTATCCGGCTGGTAACAATAAAGCTACAACACAGCATTAAACTTTTAGAAATGCAAAAGAACAGCAAAAAATTCAAATTGAAGCTATCAACACCTCATATTAACTATGCACAATTTCGACTCGTCAAGAGAGTTGCGAAACTACAATTTTTTAAAATAAAAAAAAATAGTAGGTATTAGGGGGTGGGTGGATTACATGTTTTGCAATCGTTGTCGACATTTTCAAGCCTATGCTCCATCTTCCAAGCCCCTAAATCTCCTGCGCTGTAAATATCAGTTTGAAATTTGCTCAGCCCCTGATTAATTATATATAATTAATAATTAATACAAGGATATGCAAAATAGTAACAAGAATAGAACAAAAAAAACATTACTTTGGTCATTGTATTTTTTAAAAATAATACCTGGGTGATTTGATTTATTGGTAAGGAGATCTTGTCTCTCTCTACAAGCCAGCCAGACTCAGAGCGGGGGTTCAAATCCCCCTATTACTCACAAAGTAGTCTTTGCTATTGGTTTGCCATACCTCTGAATGTGTATGCCCATATCTTTGTGTTAGACTACACGGGCAGAGGAAATTGAAATTACTAGATAGGTTTCTCAATAAGGCTTGTGATGATTTCGTTGACCATCGTAAGTTGCAAAATATGAGGAAGAGGATGATATGATTTGCATGCTAATGACTCCTTCCTACCATATCTCTACCCACCATCGTACATGTTGACCAGATGTTAAGCGGGAATGCCAAATAAGGCTAAAGGAACGAAAGACTGTCGTCATTAAATTTTGATTTTTGTTCGGCAAAGGCAACGATTTTGAAAAAAAAAATAAGGAGGGGACCACGTAGAACATGGAAAACACGGCCATACTCCTATTTGTTTGTTAGGGATCAAAAGAATCACAAATTCTTAAGTTGTAGAGCTGTGGTATCCGAAAAATTTGGGGCCGCTTTTCAATACATAGTGTAAAAATGTCAGAAAAAAAATTAGTAAAACAATATTATCTTGTTCTTTGTTATTTTATTATTTGTTTGCGCAGATCCTTGTATTTGTTATTAATTATGTATAATTAATTAATTGCTGAGTATAATACAAATTGACACTTATCTTGTAGAATTTTTAGGTGCTTGATAGGAGGAGTACAGGCTCGACAAATCTTCAGAAAAATTTGACGAAGTTTACAAATCATATAATCCACCTACCCTGTAATACCTACTAGCTACTGTTTTGCTTTCAAGAAGAATTGGCAAATTTTTGACGACACAAATTTGTGCATATGTAATATAGGGTGTTAATATGGGATGTTGATAGCTTTGTTTTGAACGTTTTTAATTTTGCCTATTTTTTTTTAATCTTTTTTATATTTCTAAAAATTAAGTGATGTTATGTGGTTGTAATGTTACCCGCCGGACATTGGAATCAACATAGTTGGCGCAATGACAACAAATTTTTCCTAGAGGTGTGACCAGTGCTTAATGCCCTAAAAATCAGTAGTTATTAAAGGCTCGCGGACGGATGCGTAGATCCAAATGCGGAGTCGCAAATACGTAGGGCGAAAAGCGTAGTTGCCCAAAAACGTAGATGACCAAAAGCGTAGAAGCAAAAAGCGTAGTGACCAAAAACGTAGCGGACAAAGTTAACCGTTTAGCGTATTTTCTTAATGTTACCTTGGCTTCCATAATTTTCAATAATTAAACATAGGCACTTGTAAATGAAAATTGAAATTTTAGTTTTAATTTTGTGTAAAATTGTGAGAAAAAAAGTAAAATTGTAAAAAGTGAAAAAAAATTCAACTTAAACCTGCAAATAAATTTAAACACAACAAATAATTCACCAAAACACATAAATCTTGTAAAATAATACACTTATTAATTACCAAATTTATAAATTAAGTCCATTTTTGATCAATAAGGTGTTTAACTGGGTGGCTTGCTCAAGTTATCTCCAAAAGGTAAGAATTTGTTTAACTCAAAATAAATTAATTAACAATTAAAACAATTTTAGTTCAACTAATGTTAAAGCATATTAAAATTATGATTACTTAATTGATATTAAAAATTTGCTTTGGTCTTTTGGACAACTACGCTTTTGGCCACGACGTTTTGGTCACGACGCTTTTGGTCACTACCCTTTTTCTCAACTACAAATTTGAACCTACTTGCAACTCCGCATTTTGATCTACGCATTCGGCCATTTACCGTTTTTCAAAATTCAATGCTGGTAAAATGCTCCAAAAGATTGCAAACAAAATAAATTCATAGACGGTAATGTTAGGATTTTCGTCCCTGTAATTCTATCAGTCGGACAATGGTACCAAATTCCAACATTTTAGAAAATTTCTGTGTTGATTTGGACATATGTATATGCCGAATTGTTGCTTCAATGCTTTTACCAATTACGTTTTCATCACTATTTTTGTTTCTTGCTCAATCCGACAAGCGTATCCGTGTGTTATTGTTGTTGCATGTTACAAAATGCTCAATGGTTACATATTGTTTATTGCATAGTCAAAAAATTCAAAACCAATTTATTGTAGTATTGATGAATCTCTGGTCATTTTTGTGATGAAAGGATGTACTATTGTAATGAAAGAAATGATCAAGGTTTTTGCGTTATCTTTATAATTTTGATAAACAACACTACACGCCCAGCAAATTGTTGTTACAAATTTACCTAATTAATTGTCTTTTTTTATGGCCGTATTTTTTGATTATCATTGGGAACCCTGTGCGTCTGTCCCGCAGTAGCAAATTGCACTTCAAAGGTACAATACACTGCAGGAATCAACTACACTTCAAAATTCAAGTGGACGCTTCTGCAATAATCTTAAATACCGCAGCTAAAAAAATAAACCTTGGTAAAACCCGTCAATAAACCAGCGGAAGTAGGAACATTAGACACAAGATATTAGAAATTAGAAAAATATTAAAATTATTACAAAAAAAGAATTTTAATTGTAAAAAGAATGCACTTGGAATAATTGGAAACATCTCAAATTGTTCCTTCAAAAATATTTCTATCCTTTCGTGGTCAAGGGGCCATTCCCTCATATTTTTTTTTGCAATTTAAAACTGCAAGTTCTGCAATAGTTCGTTCACAAAATGTGTCCTTTTATCAATAATATCATTATACTAACATTATTATTTTATTATCTTATCATCGAATAGTGACAAATACTTTATCACACACGGGAATTGTAAAAGAAAGTGAGAGAAAAGGATTTAGGCTGTAACTGTGATCCCAAGTCTTTAGACAGTGATCAAGTTGCCAAAGTATTTAGCAACAGCAGCTATTGGAGATTTTACTTCCATCAGTTTGGTATTTTCCAACGTTTCCTTGTTGATATCCACAACGACATTCTTGTAGGAAAATGATGACGGTATCTCCTTGATAACGCCTGATTCAACTTTATCACCAACTGAAGCTTTGAATGCTTCGGACGAGCTATCTTCTAAAACGTCTTCGAGAGGCTTCGGAACTACAACGTAGTGCAACATTGTTTGCAGTAAACTGTCGTTTTGCAACACGTAGAGCTTCATAGCACCGATATGTATAATGGCAGAGGGCATCAGTACCTCCAGGCCAAACTGACTGTACTTTCTAGAGAGGAAGGGTAGTCCGTTGTGCCACAAACTCGGGGAATTGTTTGACACCAAAATGTTGCTTAAAACACTCTCTGCTTTTTTCAATAGCATTAGAGCGAAGACATTTCCCAACTTAAATTCGTTGTCATCACTAGAAACCTCAGAGGTTCCATCCAAAACCAAGCTATACTTTGTCATGTCCAGATTTCTGAATCAAAAAATTAAAAATAATTAAATTACGGAAAAGTGCTCGAGAAGGATAAAGGCAAAGAACAAGTGTGGACAGTCTCACAAAAGCACTTGTGCCCATCGAAGTAGATATGGGCAACCATTTTAGTACATTTTTTTCCTGCATTATAAGGAAACAAAGTAGCATTTTGTTTTACTAGAAGCTTTACAAGCGGTAACTTACTTGAAGGACCAATAATTGCTATTTTCGCTTTCATCACGTGCCTTCGCCATAAATGCTTCAACTGTTTCTACTAAAATGTCCGTTGGATTCATGATTTCTTCTTTGATGGGCAATTGTTCAGGAAACTCTTCGCAGAAGTCTTTCGTAAAGTCTCCTGATTGGACAAATGTTATGTTGGGTGGGCTCAGCGTTTTAATATCTTCAAGAAGAGCTTTGGAGAATGATGTTGCATAACAGAATTTATTCCGAATAGGTTCGTTTTGGATCACGTACAACTCACAATGAATACCGAAGGCAGCTAAGATGACCGCAGCCGCCCAACCCCCCAGGCCGTTACCCCCAAGCTCCCCCACAATCAAAATTTTATGTTTTTTGAGGTCGTCCAGGCTCTGCGTAGTCTCGGGGTACTTCTTTTGCAGGAGAAAAATAAGGGACTGTGCGATGCCAAGCCCTTCAATTTGCAGCTCATTGGACCAATACCTGGGACCCAACCTCAATCCAGACAGGATTGGGTCAATGAGTAACTCGGAGGGAATAATATATTTGTGGGCAGTTGCACCTCCCGCCAAAAAATAACCAACAGCCACTGTAAATAGACAAAATGTGGAGAAGGCCTGCATTTTGATTTACGGAAGCACGAAATAACGAGTTTTATATTAATTCAACTATTACACTTTTACTGTAATTGAAAGTTGTGAGAGGGGCAGAGGTGTCCCAAAAGCTTGGAGAGTTGAGAGAAGGTGACTGGTAATGTTGAAAAAAAGCTTGGTAAATTTATACTCTTGGAAAACTATGACACCGCAATGACATACTTGGTTTGTTTGTTCAATTAACGCCTTCTACTGAGAAAGTGATAAGCCACAAGCTAGAAAATATCTCCCAACAAATCTTGTGGACAAAACCCTTGTAGAACGGATGTTCCAAACCAGCAAAACGCATTGTAATACTGTTTGTGGAACAATTGAACTCACCTACAACTTCAAAGATTGTTTTTCAGTGTTTGAAACAGAGAGTCATATGAAATTTAAATGCGACCAATTTGACAACGGTTGAGCAGTTCTAAATAATTATGAAGTAGTTTCCACCATTTAATGGGACCTAATAACCGATACCAATGCTAACTAATATTCCTAAAGCAGTAATAAAATTTAAAATTTTGAAAAAGGACTAAAATTAAGTGTCTTAGAACCAATTAAAAATAAAAGGCGTCCGATGACGAACATAATAAAATTAAAATCAACAATTATTTGTGCTACCCTAAATCATTTTCACCCCTTTATAGGACCGTTTCATGCTTAGGCAAATATACCTGTTTGACTTTTTCCAGGCCTTTTATTTTATTCTAATTTTTAGGTCATTTTAAAAGACTCAATAGGCTAAGTTATAAGAAGGGATAGGATACATACATACAGTACATACATACACTGCATACAGTTTAGCTTGCCGTCAAATCATCCAAAAAAAAAACAATGAAAAAGACAGCTTAAAATTTCCTAAACAAAATAATATGATGTTAAATGATTAGGTTAATCTCTTGGCCGCATTATCCCAACCTATTTGCAAGGATAGCCAACAAGCCGGTGCTTAGAAATTATGACCAATTTCTTTTTTATGCTATTTGACATTGGCCTATTGCCTGGTCAATACGATTCCTTGTGCTAGTGAGTGGGGGAGGGTGGTCTCGGCCTGTGAGTTGACAAGGAAGTTCCAAGGAGTGAGGCAAAGTGCTTTCTGCTACACTATGGACGTGGGTTTGACCACTGAGGAGCCTATTGCTTAGGCAGAGGCCCAACACTGTACTACGCATACCGGCTCAAGCACATTCTCCACAACCGCAACTGTCGAGGCTTCCACTCACCACTAACACACCACTCACTTTTTTGTGCGGCTGCCCGAGATTCGATCTCGGCACCAAATCAAGCTATTGAAAGGGTCCTAACCCTCCGGACTTTGTGCCTTGGGCTTTTTATGACCAAAAATGCAAATAAACATATTGCCGTCCACTAGTTCTTAGCCACATTGTAAAAGACTTCTCCGAAACAATATAAAAGACTAAAAATAACGTAAAGTTGCTAATAAAAAGATGTCCAAATTTTTTTAAACCTAGTTAACCTTTTAATTTTCCTTTTCCTTGAAAATTTAAGTCCTCGGGTAAGTCTGACAACAATTGAAGATCTTAATGTCCAACGCTTGTAATGCAATGATTATTTACCAAAATACAATTTTACGGAGTTTTTTTTGTTTTTGGGTATGAAAAGACTCAATATAGTCTTGAACTGTAAAATTTTGGCAGTTGAAAAAAACAACTTGAAAATTTTGGCATGAAATTTTTGTCAAAACATAGCGTAAAATTTAAAAAATAACTATCCAAATAACGTTATTATTTTCTTTCTTATTATACTATTGTTATTTTGTATATTGTAGTATTAGTTATTAATTATGTTTAATTAATTCAGTGATGAGCAGTTTACAAACTGGCATTTACTATGCAGAATATTGAGGGGCTTGGGAGAGGGAACACAGTCTTGCCTACAATTTAGAAAATGTCGACAGCGTTTGCAAAACATGTAATCCATCCACCCTCTATCATCTACTAGGTTCTTGTTTTCAAAAAGATTTCTAGTTTCGCAACTATTTTTGACGACACGAATTTTTGCACGTGTAATATGTAGGTTTGCAAGCTCCAATCTGAAAGTTTTTACTTATTTTTCTACTTTTTTTTTTTACATTTTTAAAAGTTATTGTTGTATTACGGTTGTAGTACAACCATTTGGACAATGGTATCAGCATGCTTGGCACAAAGACAACAAATTTATCGAAGAACTATTGAACGTATCCTAAATTTTAGTACTGATATATGATCCTTGATATCAAGGCCGGTTAGTTGTTTAATTCAGAAAATTTATTACCACTTTGTGGACCAGCTACTTCACTGTCAATAGAAATTCCCCTACTCACCAACATTCCTTTCTACAAATCACGAGTCGCCTCTAAAGGGTCTGAGTTAATTCCCTGAATTCCCACATAACTCCAAACGCTTGTTGCAATTACTATTTCTTGACATCAAAATACAACTGTGGTATTTGGTTTAGTGGAGATCAAAAACTGTAAGAATCGCATGTCTCCAGGAACCCAGCAACCGAGAAATTCTGCGGTTTGAACAAACAAAGTTTAAAAAAAAAGACATTTCTCAAAACATAGTGTAAAATTTCTAAAAACGTAAAGATGAAGGATCGCAATTTGATATTTTCGCTTAGCGGCTGGTCAAGAAGTAGAGTGTGTAGGGATGTTGTGGTAAGGACCCATTAGGACACAAGTATGCAAAAAAAAAGTGGCGCTCTAAATTATCACAAACCTGTTGAACAACGTATCGGGTAATTTTCATATCCTTTCCCCCTGTCGCCTAGTCACCAAGACATGGGCATACACAGTCAGAGGCAAGGAAAATTTTTAAGGAGAAAACCAATAGAAAAGACTTTTTGTGGCTGATTGGGGGATTCACCCCCTCCTCCTTCTTAGGTTGGCTGGCAAAAGGAGAGATACAAAAGCTCTTAACCACTAAACTAAATCGCCCCGTTAACTTTTCTACAAAGTAATAATCAAAGTAATGTTACTATTTTGCTTCTCATATTATTATTATTATTGTGCAAATCCTTGTGTATTAATTATTCATTATATTTAATTAATCAGGGGTTGAGCAGATTAAAAACTGACATTTGCAGCGCACAAAAATTATGGGCTTGGGAGATGGAGCACAGGCTTGAAAATGTTGATATTTTTTTGTTTTCAAGAAGAATTATGGTTTCGCAACTCTTTTGACGATTCCAAATTGTGCATATGTAAGATGAGATTTGAATAGTTTTAAGTTGAATGTTTTTTTTAAGTATTTTTACAAGTTTATTGCTGTGTTGTAGTTGTGTTGTTACCAGCCGGACAATGGTATCAACATAATTGGCGCCAATGCTACAAATTTGTCCAAGTGGAGCAAATACCTACTAGTGCTCAATGTAAACAAAAACCATTTTTTTAAATGTAGATGTGTACTATTCAATGCTGGTAAACAATTCAATTAAAAAACCACTTAAGATTCTTTGGCCTATAAATTTTATCAGTCCGGCAATGGTGTCAAGATGCTTGGCAACAGTTAACTTCCATTTGGTTCCATCCGTTATATGAAGTATTGGTACCTCGACGATTTTTACAATTCATGCCTTCATCTATGCTTTCTGCAGAACCCGACAAGTGTGGCAGTGTGATATTGTTATTGTTTGATAGAACAAAGCGGACACTGATGTCTTCATGTTTATTACATACAAAGAACCATGTATTGTAGCCCTGATAAATTCCCATATTCCCAATTCCCGGAAGAAATTTTTTCGTTGAATGTCGCCCTGTACCACTTCAGCTACAAATCTACAATGTACAAAATTTGGCGCCCGTAGCCTCTGCGGCTGTGGCGGGATTGGATTTAACACGTTAAATTTAAAGCATTTTGACACATGAATTTTGTCCCTGGGCTAACTGGATTCAATTTGTGCGGCTTATTTGTATCCATAAACCACTCCAGGTACCGCACATAATTTTTTCACAAAATATGGAGCTTGTTTTACTATAAATTTGTTCGTTTGTCTGCCTTTCTGTCCGTGCGTTTGTCATGGATGCCTGCAAAAACCACAGGAGCTAGTGCCATATTTTATACATAAATGACGTGGGTACCTAGGGTGGCTTAGGTTTAAATCCCGGGTAAATTTTGCTTCCGGCTTTATCAAGGTCAAAAGTCAAATGTCATAAAAAAGTCAAAAATTTGCCCATTTTCATGAAATGTTAGAATAGCCTCAGTGACTCAAGTGACCCCTGACCCTCCTTTCAAGACCCCCAAAACCCAAAAGTAAGATATTCAAACTTTTTTTTTGTTTTTTACAAGACGAAAAATAATGATAGTGTTAAGAACCCAAATGACCCCTGACTTGTAAAATTACGCTGAATTGGTGATATTGGTGAATTGAATTACGTGCGTTTGTAATAGTTAAAATATTAGTAATTTGAAATTTCGAAATCGATTAAATTTCTGCATGGCCACTTTTTTTCAGAAAAAAATTCAGAAAAATTACCACTCCCGGAGGTCATCACAGGGTAAAATAAGTGACCAACAGACAAATTTGTGTGGTAACCATGTTAGACGTGATTACTCGAAATCAACAATTAGGTCACTTATCTGAAGTCCGGTATCACCTGACTGCAAATTACTGCACTAGTTAATTAAGTTTGTGCCGAATAAAGAACCAAACTCGATTAAAACCTTATTCAAGTACAGGTGTAAAAGGTACTTTACGTACCTTGCAATCTACAATCCTTTACCTTGTTAGCAAATCAATAACTGAAGCAATGAACCACATCCATCTTTTCAAAACAAATAAAAGCGCGCTACGGCGCACTGAAACTACTCTGTTGAAAAAAAAATAATTTATCAAATTGGTATCGGGTCTCTAATAAAAGATTACGGTAAAACTGGTATGTCATTAAATAGGTGTCCGGCCTCTAATATGAGATTTACAGCAAGAAAAGTATGTCATTAAATGGGTGCTGGGCCTCTAATATGAGATTTGCGGTAGAAATGGTATGTCATTAAATAGGTGCCGGGCCTCTAATATGAGATTTACGGTAAAAAATAGTACGTCATTAAATAGGTGCCGGGCCGCCAATGTGAGATTTACGGTAAAAAATTGTAATTCATCAAATAGGTGCAGGGCCTCTAATATGAGTTTACGGTAAAAATTGTATTTCATCAAATAGGTGCAGAATCTCTAATATGAGATTTACGGTAAAAAAATTGTAATTCATCAAATAGGTGCAGGGCCTCTAATATGAGATTTACGGTAAAAATTGCATTTCATCAAATAGGTGCAGAATCTCTAATATGAGATTTACGGTAAAAATTGTATTTCATCAAATAGGTGCAGGGCCTCTAATATGAGATTTACGGTAAAAATTGCATTTCATCAAATAGGTGCAGAATCTC
>JAQFYP010001520.1:0-15295 GCA_034694865.1 Bilobella braunerae
GCCTTTGGCAAGAGATAGGAACAACCGTCTTACGCATACATGACCCCAGTCCACCCTCTGCAACTGCAACCCCAGGTTGTTGCAAAAATTGTTTTTTTTTCATGCTCGGTTAAGTTCAGATGTTAGAATTTTAATAATAACTTTATTTTATTATTATAACAGTTTGATTCGTCATATTTGTCAACCTGACTAGAGATTGGTCGTGGTCCCCTGCCCAATACATCATCCCAACACTGTGTGTAACAAAAAAGAATTTGTAGGTTCTAGTAAAAGTAGCTTACCAAGTAGAAATGCGAAAAATTGTTGTTGGCTTCAATGAATTTTAAAACCACATCCGGGATCTAGAAATCTGAGAACCTCCTTTAAAAACAATTATAGAACACTTAGAAAACGCAAATAGAGATACGCAAATCACGTATAAAAATGTTACTGTCTCAATAATGCTCGATAATTTAAAATGGCGTATCTCTTGTTTTACTGAAAATCATGTTGAATTGGCAATGAATATGCATCCAATCCGAGATAATTTAATACAAATTTCAGAATTTTGTATTGTCAAACAATAAAAAAGGAAATCATTTTCTACAACTAAACATCAATAAACAGAAGCGTTGACATGTGACTATTTGTCCCAGAATTGAAACAATTGGAAATTAATATTTTGATATTTCTGAATTCTTGCATGCCATCTCACCATTACTGATTACTATATAGTTTAAGCAAATAAAGTATATTAGTAAAATAAATAAATTACAAATTAACGTTTATGGGCTCTATGGGGGGAGGGTAATTTGACAAATATCATTAACAAATTGACAAATTAACAATATCTTGTAAATTTGTAAAATAACACAGTTGGCGGATGGTGAATTCCACTGTGAGCTTCTTACAGCTCAAGGCAAAATATAGAATGACCCATTATGGCCTTAGAAACCCAGCGACTCATACTTAAAAGCATAGTTTCAAACTTTGAACTTGAAATTGTAAATTTTCAAACTTGGCGCCGACAAGCTGAAATAAAGGAATTCGGTGATAAGAAAATCGGTTAAGCAAATTTCAACCCGGTAATCGTGGAGTGTGCAACTATGCACCACAAATTTGAAATTCCAGGTAGGAAAGGCGCAGTTTTAATAGCTTCTCCGAATCCTAAAATAAAATCTGTAAAATGCAATTTATATTAAGGACGGGATAGTGGCCTGGGAGTAAACAAATAATTAATAGTCAAATCTATTGGTAACCAATTAGAATGGTAGTTTTCACTCTGCGTCAATTATGTGAAGTTCCGTTGCCAAAATGCAATACGGTTGATAAAAAAATAACGTAATTTTTTATCAATTTTTGAAAAGAGATCAAAGGTCAGGTAGAGCTTCAGAGGTCAAATATACGTTCAAGGTCTGGTCAACAACGGTGACCAGAGGCAAGTCAGGGGTGAGCAGTAGGTCAACACTCAGAGCGTGCAAAGTTAAGTTAACCATGTTTAGGAATACATTTGTTTGTTTAGTAATGTATACACGATGAAATCCTACACTTTGGCTTTGGGATGACACGACCTTTGACACTTTTCATTTTGAATTTATGATCGCTTTGTTGGGCTACTCATGAATAGCCCAACATAGATTACTCATGGGCTATAGAATACGTAGTATCCTGTTGGAATGGTTCAATATGTTTTATTGATTCCTTAATGCTTTATGAACGAATAGCATAGTGTGCAAAATTATGCGATTAGGTCCTGACTGCCAATTTTCACAATTTTCAACTTTTTTCCAAAAATGTGCCTACTAGTTTTTCTGTGTTTGTCCTAAAATTAAGCTGTATGTATCAAAAAATCCGGGAGAATCTGGCCCATATAGTAACGAAACCGAATCCTAAATTGTTGTTTTGTTTCAAAGTTATTAGAGAAAATGTGTGAAAAACAGGGACGCCTATCTTCAGCGCTTGTTTTAATGTACTTATACATGTCGTAGCCCAAAAGTATTTCGTATTTATGTATGCCAGCGTGTCAGCTTTTGATCGATATATTGTGGCGACTGGTGGGTCGTTCCTGGCCAAACTAGTAGCAGATTTACGAAATCGAAATTTCTCATAAGATAGCATTGGCAGATTTCACCATGGCAACAGCGATAACATCCCCCTGACTCGGTTTATTTTGTTCGTTAAGCAATTGTACAAATTTGGTAAAGCGTAGGCTCCAGGGCTTTTTTAAAATCATTCTTACCTTTTTGTTAGAAATTGTATTGAAATTATTTCAAGTCAATACTCTAGTATACCTGAAAAAAAACTATTTAAAATGTTGAGCAGGGTTAGGCTCGGTTTAAACTTAAAATAGCAATTATGCATGCGATTTCTAGGTATGCAAGTGCAGAACCTCCCATTGGCTGGTGGTAAATTGTGGCCATAAATCGCTACAACTAATATGGTAACACTAAATCATATTAATTGCAACTTGGCAATTGAATTTTCACTTAATAGTCAAGTACAGTTCAGACAAAAATTCAACTAAAACAATAATGCCAAACTCATTTGCAAACAAAATGTGACATGCATTATGTAAAACAAAAGTTTAATTTAAACGAAAAGTCAAATAATGTGTCGAAAATTAGCTAAAGTAAAAGTCAAAAGTTTAATCCAAAATAAACTTCGATGAAGCAATAGAACGTTTGTTTCAGATAAAAAAAAACCCTAATCGGGTTTACAAGGATTCCGAATTCAGCAAGGGACCCTTCTTTACGATGTGACTAGGAGAGCTGAGATCATTTTGGTTAAGTATAATGTAATTAATTTTCTTAGTAATAGTATCTTTCTAAATGGAGGATAACTCCTTTAATTACATAGTTCATCGAAAGAAAGCAAAAAGGTATTCTCGCATACTTGAAGCTGTTTGCAAACAAGTACGAAGAGAATGCACTAGCAAATCCAGAAATTTCACCGGCGGAGTACGAGGCCTTTGTCCAGCAGGAGCTGGAACTTCTCAAGGAAGGCTTCGTCAATCGCGTTAATTTCAAAGACGTTTTAAAAAAAATTACACCAATATCAGCTTCCAGCCAAGCTTGCCAATCTGACCAATCTCCAGACGACAAATTTTCTCCACAATAATACCGTGATTTATTAAATGCTAGCAATCCAATCGACGTGAAAAAATTGTTAGGGTAGTTTCAAGATTTTCTCGGTTTTCAGATTATATGCCTCCGATTTTGCGACAAATTACTTCAGGATTGCCAATGTAAAACGATAAAATAATTTTTAATTTGAATATCGCTTAATAATTTAGTAACATTAGGTATAGTTTTAGCAACAGGATATATCCATACACATTGTTCATTTTATGCGATCTGTTAATTGTACCCTGGGAAAGAGTGTTTCTGAAGGGTACAACAAAGGAAGAAGTACATTTATTGTTTCGTAGTTTTTTGAAAAAAAAAATCACAATTTTGACATGACTCACTAATGAAGTAGCAAGAAGCAATGGTTCTCAACTTTTTTTTTATTCAATTTTTCAATTTTAGATTTAGTAATCCGCATTTTTAATGTTAAGCAACATTTATAAAAAAATTGTACAGGTTTAATGATCGGTTGTTTGTGAGTTTGTGAAAATGTGTTCAGATGATTACAATTACATTTGACACCGGGAGTACCAGTACCGGGAATAGGTACTGACTCAAATGTACTATTTGTGTATAATATGAACTTCAAGTTAGGGCAAATTTAATAGAGCAGAACAGAGTGTGTTAAAATTAAAATATTTTGCCTTACGTTAAGCCTTGATAAAAATGCGCCAAAGGGATGGCCAGTTGTATTTGTAGTATAAAGTGCAACTGCAGCACTTCCCGAAGTATCGTGCACCACATCAAAACTCCGACTTCTCGTATTACACGCCACTAGTAAAGTTGCTGCCATGTGGAGTTTCATGCCGAAGCGATTGTTTCCGTCTTAAATTATTTTGGAACTTTTAGACTGAAGATTGAATGCTGAATAATAAGAATGTTTTTTAAAAATGAGTAAATTTCTTACACTAGCCTGGAGAATAGTTCTTAGCAAGATGACGCGAAAAAATTTTTTCTTGTCTAGAGAAATATCAATTTCTTCAGAGCAAATAATACGGAATTGTTTGGTTAAATTATTGGAAAACAAATTATAATAATACATAAGCGTTACAAATTTTATCAACGCAAATGCACAGTGTTTGCAAAAGAAACTAAAATGTAACTAGAAATTAAAATTGGTTGATAGTGTAACACGCTCCTAGGGAATATGAAGATTACATCTTCTCATTTCAGGTTATTAGGATTTGTTCGTTGTTTTTCTTCTCGGCGGGACTTTTCCATTTACAAACACTTATGCCCACTCGCGCACCGTTATTGATTTATATTTGTTAAATACACCTAAAAAAACCTGGGAGTGTCTTAAAAGGAAACCACAAACGTTAAAATTATGCTAAAATTTTAGGCAGCGTTGCATTTGACCTTTGACATTGAAAAAATTGGAAGTAAGTTTTGACCGTAGTCTTGCCGTAAACCACCGCAGATGCATACCCCACTTTTGTGTAAAATATGGCGCCTGTAATTCCAGTGGTTTTTTAGGCATCGATTACAGACAGACGGACGCACAGACGAACGATTTTATAGTAAATAGTATAGAAACTAGAAAGCCAGACATAAGACAGGAGTACCTTTAAGTTATACCATGCATTTTTTTCCCGACAGAAATTTCCCATTAAGTAAAAAAAAAATTATTTTGAGTATTTTTTTTATATTTTTATTATTTTTTGTTTCTTAAAGTCAATTTTTTGTTTTCGAAGTTGCGATATGTCCACTTTTCACGGTTTATTAAATTTTATAATTCTGAAATTTGTGTCTAGCTATTGTGAGTAGCATTTAGTAAAATTTCAGTCTGTATACAATTTAAACTTTAAACATTCTTAATTTCTAATTACGATGAACTAATTAGAAATTGGTTTTGATCGATTAAATTAATAATCAGTAATCAATAATTAATCAATTAAAGATCAAAGTTCAACGTAGCTTCAACGTACGTAAAAACCTTCATCTACATGTAATACTTATTTTCTGAAAGTTAATTTTCACTAATTATTAATTATAATTACCTAGTAAAAAATCTCCTTTGAGCCAAATATAAGTCATAATTAGCTTCAGTGTATCAAATGTAAATTATTGCTAACTGTTTGTCACAATAAACTAATTAGAAATAGTTGTTAAGCTATTTAGAGTTTATACAGTTAGCTTCATAATATTTTAAATCATATAATTATGCGATAATTTTCAACTTAAAAGTAAATTATTTAACTAAATTAAATAAATTTTTGTATTTGTAAATGTTAATAACCAAGCAATGTTACACGTTCCGCAATTTGAAATACTTGAATACAATTTATTCTAGCCGCACATTGCTATTAGTAACTTATTAAAAATTTTAAAGTAGCTAAATCAATAATATCTAATGACAGAAATATCGTACAGTATGTTGTGGAAAAAAATGAAAACAGATTTGAAATTTGACTCCAGGGGTTAATTTATGATGCAATTTTAATTTGAAAATTGTCAAAATCTTCAAACTAAAAGGTACATGAAATTGAAGTTAGTGCATAATTTAACAGTTTCGCGGAACCATAATTACATTGTAGGGGACAGGTGATAATAGTAATCTAGGTTTGAAGGGTTCAAGGGAAAGTTTGCCTGGCATTGAAGTGTCATTCTGAAATTTATAACTTTGTAGTAGAGTTGTTAAAAATATGAAAAGTGTTTCGTTGGCCAGTTCCATTCCAAGACACTGGCGTTTCCCGGAAGAAAACGGTAAGAAAGCCGCGTGCTTTATGAGTTTTTGCTGGATTGGGTCAATCCACCTTTCAGGGTCAAATTTGTTCGGGTTCGTCCAATAGGCAGGGTCAAAATGACTGTCCTTTGTGTTTGCTAAGATCACAGTATTTTTGGGAATTGTGAAACCTTCCAAGGCTGAAATTCAGAATTGCTGTACTTAATAAAATTGTAACATTATTTTTGTACCTTGTAGATATAACAAATTGAAATTTGTGGCAACTGTCCAGAAAAAATGTTGCGAGATGGAGATTAACACGTGGAAAGTGAACAGCAGGAAAAATCCTGCTCTTCTTCTACTGAAATTAGACTTTGTTATTCGTTGTCACTTGTCACACGTTTTTGTAAGGGGGAAGCTAACTACCTATAAATTAGGTTAGTGAGGCTGTTGTGTATGGATAAGAGGAAAAAAAGAAGGCTCACTGGGTTGCGATCCCAGGCAAAGCAAATGGTAAGGTTGCTTGTGTCAACCAGGAGACCAAGTGCCTCTTATAATAAGAAAGGCCAAACAAAAGACGCTATTGCTCTGGAATCTCACAAGCCTCACTCCGATCACTCAAAATTTTCCAAGTGAGGAAACCTTGAATTTGGACAGTTGCTGTATACGATAATTTTTTTTAATTCTATTGCACCAAAATTGCACTTATGTATTGCACTGAGACCTTCATTTATTGCTCTGCACGAGGCTCTAGCAATTATTTAACAAAAACGGGAGTTTTGCGCGTATTATTTTTGGGAACAGTCCAAATCCATGGTAATCAATAAAAATCTCACTGTAGGTTAGTAAGAACTTTGCGTGGGTTTCATCTGGAAATTTTGGGACACACTACCACAGCAAAAAAATATTCCGGCTGGAAAAATACTGGCAAAGTATACGATTCCAACAGAAATTTCTGAAATTTACAAAATGTATGTTTAAAAAAAAATTCCGACAGGAATAAACCAGTTGAATTTTTTAGAATTTCCGTTTTGATTTTACGATTAAATCTAAACTTTGCCAATTCCAGGGTTCTCCTCCCGGATAAATTTTTCCGTTTTTGTCAGTAATTTTTTCAACTCTAAAAAACTCTGAAAATTTCTGTTTTCAGCTTGTTGGAAAGCACAAAGTGTTTGTATTATAAGAGGTGAATCAAAACTTACTTGTAGTTTCAAACGTATTGTGAGCCATTGCCAAAGGTGCCAAGGAACAGTACCTAAAATAAAATCGTGTGGAAATTATATTTGATTCTGGAACATTTTATTTTGTTTTCGGATAAATTTATCACCGATGCGTTTCTTTGATAGTTGCTTCTGTGTAGAGCATGAGTGACCTATCGTCGAGACTCGGTGACCTTGACCCAAGGACGCGGTCAATTTCCTCTTGAACTTTGGCTTGTACCTCTGGAAATGCAATCATGTACAATATGGCCCATTGGATTGTTGTTGATGTTCTATGAAAAACGCATAAATTCCAAAATTAAAACGCCAAAAAGTAAATGTATGTTTAGAATTATTTGTGAACCCATAACCTAAATCTTTTACAATGCACTTTTTGAAATGGCTAATTATGAGAAAAGTGAGTTTTACATGTGAGTGATGGGTGTTACGAACGCTGAAATTAGCTATGACATTAAAAAGGCTCAATCGCGATTCCTAATTGTTTTATAGTAGTTAACAATTAGTAGTTCATTTTTGCGTGGCGAGTTTTACATGTAGTTTTTGTACAATGAAGCAAACTATAACCTTTCAATAACTAAAAAAACGATTCCTGATCTTTTAATTGTAATTACCGTCCACCTAACCCTTATGAATTGAGCTTTCAACAAGGAGATTTATATTTTCCCAAACACAAATTTCTTAATTTTAGTTTACAACTAGCCTTATATGCCCGGTTATAGAACAGGAGAATTTAAATTTTTTAGACGACCTGTCCTAGCACGGGTTTAATTGGCTAATATACACAAATTTGAGCGTATTTTACTATATACTTCTACTTACGTTTCAGCACCAGCCTGAAATAGGTCAGTTAGGTCAATCAGAATATTTAAGTCACCCTCTTTGCCATAAAAGCTGCTGTTAGGGTGAGTGGTACTACGTTGTGTGGCCAATAAAGCATCAATCACGTCACGAGTCACGTTGGGGTCAAAGGTTGTCTTGTGCTCATCGATATACCTCTTGACAAGAACCTGAGTTCGGTCACATGTCTCTAAGTACTTTTTAAAAATCCAATTGATTGGGAGCATGGCCCATGAAAAATAGAATGCGAATCCTGTTCCGTGAAGTGTTGACAAATGTCTAACAAGAAATAAAATGATAAATGAGATAAATAGTGCGTTTTAATTTTTAATTGAATAATATTTAATTTTTCAGAATCCAAATACAATAGTCTTACTCTGTGAAACGTCGAACACAAAATTGAAATTCTGTGTCATCAGACTCGAATCTTGATCCGGTACAAATGTACCAAAGGGAATTTAATACTGAAGCGTTTAAGGTGTTCCTTGGAGAGAATGGTTTTCCTACATGTTTACTATATAAATTGATAAAAAAAACGCCAATAAAATTTGCCAATTTGATTCCAATATTTTAAAATTTTGCAAATATTGTTGATTTTGTACTTGAACTCTTGAATTAGTTCTTGAGCTTCAAAGTTAAGAAGGTCGTTCATTGTTGAGTGTTTTCCAAAACCAAACTTTCGTAAATTTTTGAGAACGCAGCGGCGTTGCTCAGACCAAGCACTTCCTTCGCCAAATAGGATTCCTAGAATTTTAAAAAATAAAGCGGGTAATTAAAAAAAAACTGATTAAATTAAATTTTGTTTATACCTCGAAGCTTTCCGCAATTTCCGAGTAAAAATATATCAAATGCAGGTCTTCCGATGAATACCTATAGAAGCATATTTTAAAAACGAAAGTAAACCGCTTTTATTTCTAATAAACTGAACCTTACGTCTTTATTAAATGCTTCAGAAATGATTTTGTGGTCATTCAGAACTACAACGCTGTAAAGAGTAAAATTATATATCTTTGATTATGTATTTTAGTAAAATAAGTAATCGTAGCAGGTGTTCTAATTTTACTTGAAGTTTCCAATTTTTAATGAAAATACTTTGCCATATTTGGTTTTGAGCTTGGCAAAGACTTTGGTTGGATCCGAGAACATTAGGAAAGGAAGATATCCCAAAATAGGTATGCCCCATGGCCCTGTAATCCAATTTTTTTTTAAATTTTAGCACAAAAACTTTAATATAAAAATCCGCTCAAGACTGTTTTTAGATTCATATTTTACCCGGCGGCAGTTTTTTTAAATCAATCAATTTTTTGACAACAAGCAATAGGAGCAGGCCAACTCCAAGGCTCAAGCTGATTTCCGCTTGGTACATGCTATGCTAAATTAATTTTACTAATACTAACTGCTATTGAACAAAAGAAATAAAAATTAGTAATACTAAAATTTTAGTTGCCATTTAATCGCTTTTTAAAGGGAATTGATAATTATCATGGGAATTCTTTTGCCAAATTCTCATTATCTAAATATAAGTCTAAACTAACCAGGAATAAAATTAAATTTTGTCTGATTAACACCCACAAAGTGGACATTTTCTTCCCGTGTGAAATACACTTTTCTCAATAGTGTGAAGTTTAATAAAATTACATTGAATCTATACAATGTTGCTCTGTTGATAATGCATTAGTGAGAAATACGTCAGACGTCAGAAGAAAATTTTAATTACTCTGGTTCGTAGGAAATCAAAGTGATGCATTTTTAGATTTTCCCAAGTTAGCTAATATTGAACCTGGAAAGTATCCGACGAACGTCATATTCTAATTTAGTCCGTTCAAGATTACCCAACGTAAATCCTATTTTTCTATTTCAGATTATTGGACCGGCACTGATTCGATAATTCTTTTATAATGATTTACCGTAAATTTCGGATTAGGAAAAATGCAACAATGCAATTATTTTGTACTATTTTGAAAGTGTTTTCATATAATATATTCCTATCTCTCTTTCATTTCTCTTGCAAACGCTACTACAAAGCTAGCAAATTTCAGCCGCTGCAAAATTTCACTTAGAATTATCAATCAATCAATTATTAATGTTTTGTGTAAAATATGTACGAAAATTTGAGTCCATGTGCTCACTGTAACGCACTGACGTGATTTTCTACCGACTCCGTTTCGTTTCGTTTTGTTTCTGTTTCGTATCCGTTCACAAAGAAAAAATGATCCTTTCGTTTCAGTTTCCAGATTTCCCGTTTCCTTTCCGTTTCCGTTTCTTCGAGGAAACAAAACGAAACAGGAACGCCCATCCCTAGTTTTAGCAAGATTCAAATCCCCTGAAGAGCGTGGACATTAGCCAACGTTGCAAAAAGTGACAGTTTATTTTCCATGTCTAATAATTCATGGTGAGCTTTAAATTACAAATAATAAATACTAATCATAAATCTAAATATTTTTACAGTATATGTCACAGCGACATTATACAATGCTTACGCTCAAGGTCAATTTTTCAGCTTTCACACCATAAATATGTATACATAGCCACGTTAACCTATAATGACCTACAGAGCAATGTTTGTAAACATCTTACAGAGCCGTTTAGAGTATTATATATTACTTGAAAAAACCCGGGAAAACAAATTTTCCGGTTTGGGAAGTTATTTACTCAAATTAAGAAGACCCCTGAGCGCAACTTTTGTTTTCAAAGTTAATTTGGACTTAGCTAAATAATTAGTTGTTCACTCAAAACGGGGTTCGCACTATCGTCATCCTCATAAATTACGGCTCACTTATATCAACATAAAACATCGATTTTAGCAGTTTCCGGCTATTCTAGAAGCAAATTACGCCTATGGCTTAATGTCTCTTTTTTATTTTGGCGATTTTAGTAACGAAAACCAGTATTATTTTATTACGCACTGAAACGTTATGTTACATAAAATATAAGGTTTCACAGTTTTGATTCACAATTATGTTGGTGCGCAAGCCAATGATTTTAACTTATTATCTACTCGAGATTGGAAAAGACTCAAACACAGCTGAAATTCAAAAAATCAGTTACTTAGCCTACTTAGCCTGCAGATGAATTCTTTTTACAAAAATAATTTTTGTCATTTTTGTTGTCATCAAATTTTTTACATCATGTTTCAAATTGTTGAAGTTTCAAAAAAACATTGTTGATTCAATTTATTTAAGGTAATGAATCTCAATGATCAATGGAATACTGCCTCTCCCACGGTGTAAAAATGAGAAATTGGATATTCTAAAAGCCATTTCACTTACTATCATGTTGTAATTTTTCCATATTCTAAATTCAACTGAATTTAGAACATTGTAAAATTGATTTTGAGAAAATTCACTAAACTTTGCAAAGTTTTTGGATTTCATTTCCACTTACACAAACTCTTCAAACAGTTCCAAGCCTCATTGAGTTTGCCAGGAGCTCTCGGCTTACAATGCAACGTAGATTTGCAAATAAAAATCTTAATCGGCTAAATTTCAAACCAATGTGTTCGAGCCTTCAAGTAAATGGTTCAGCGTAGAGATTTCTCATTTTGTTTGACAGTGATTCAGTTATATTATATATTGTGACCTATTTATTGATATAGTATAAATTTTGCAACATGCCTTGATATTCCTAAAGTATTGTCTATATTTCCACATGAACGCAACTCGCCATGTAAAAAAAAATAGTTCCATTTTGAGTTTAAAGCAATGTGAAGGTTTAGGTACTACGGGAGAAAACTGTCTCTAGGGTATATATCAGATAGATCGGTTCACGGTTCAGAATCACGCTATTAATTGGTTTTATCAATTTTATGTGTCTTTGTCCAATGCAAACCTAAAAGTATACACTTAAGCGCTTACAGAACACGCAAGTATAAAACAGCTTGGGCTTCTTAACAAAAAAATTCAATGTCGCGCGTAGACTACATGTTAGTTATTTCATGTTGCGAGAAACAGTGTAGATTTATTAAGATTGACATTACCAAGAATGGGGGAGCGCTCAATTCTATTTATATCAATTATTGCAACCTTTTTTATTACTCTAGTTATTAATTGTAAAAACTCTTCCTGTTCAGAGTTTTCCAAATATAATGTAAACCAAATAAGCCACGGTTTCAAATACTGTCATGTCACTATAGTACAGGACGGCTCAACAAATGTGAATCCTAAACAAACACAACTTGAGCAAGCTTTTCAACATGTTGCGTTGACGCGTATGCTAATAAATAGTGGGAAAACAAAATTGTTAAAGACGCATTGGCGGGAAATCAAGTATAGGTGTCATGTTGTTTATGTCTTAAATGCAAACGACAAAGAATACTGATCAGCTCTGGAAGATATCAAATGGACTATAGACTGCAATAATCAAAACACTACAGAACCTTGTGGTGGACGCTCAACCTACATTGCGTATGTCACCACGAGTTTAACACGTTTAATAATGTCTCCAAAATCACACTTTTGTATTGCAAATGGAAGGCAGATGCTGGAATTCCTCCCGCAATACGAATACATCATACTGAACACGACGTTTGTTTCTTGTCACAAAATTAAATTATCCATGTGGTGGCGTAGTTTGGAAAATGTCATTTGCATGGTATGAGATGACACAGCATCTTGATCAGTACTTTTCACCATTTCGTGCACTATTTGATGCAGCATTGAAACAACTTATATTGCATTATTGCCCAATTTCATGGGGATTCATGTATGACATGGATACATTTATCTTCGCAGGATTAAAAACAGGTCCTGGTTCTTCTTCAGATGAGTTTAAAAAAAAAACATGAAATGAAATAGCACTTTGTATTATTATAAGTTTATTTAATCAAAAAAGGGCGTTGCCCCTTCTCGGATGCCGATTGCAAACAATCCAGGGAAATTTGTATCAAGGGTGACTATACCCAGCAAACTAATTCTAGCTTGATCCGAGATTAAAGCATATATGAATTATTATATGATAAACAAAGAGGGCCTTGAATTTATGACTTGCGCTAGAACAAAGCAGTATTTGACGTTTTCAGCGTTTGTTGAAACATTTGATATAGATTTTTGGGTTGCGTATATTCCCTGTTTTGTAGTGATTAGTGTATTTTTGCACATGACTTTTCTGGAATACAAGCTGAAAAATTCGGCTACGTTTGCTATGGTTACGCTTCTTCTGGGGCAAGATGTATACATAAGTCGTCAGATTCTGGGTGTGAAGTATTTTATTATCCGCTATATCTTCATGTGTTTAGTACTAAATCAAATATATCGCAGTGGATTGACAATCAACGTTGTGGCTCCTTTTCCGCGTGCGTAGATGGAGAAGTTGGAGGAGGCTCTAGAAAAAAATTTCAAAGTATTAATTTTAGTATTTAAAAAGAAACTGACGCGTTGTTGAAAAAATAAATGCATCCGATCTCATGTACAAGGTATCCAAATCTTCTAAAAAGTTTGACATTTGTGCGTACAGACTTACATGCAATTAAAAAATTTGCTTCTTGGAGTTCCAGCGAGCTCCGCGAACTTGCAGTTGAACTTCTCAAATGTAAGGATCCAGTTGTGTGGATCTAGCAAATGTTCATCAACTTTGCAGATAGCAAATTGAAAAATTTTTTTGCTGAGAAATTAGCCACTAAACCTGAATTGTAAGCTAGTACTTCCACTCTTATTTTAATTTAATTTTATAATGTCCTTTAAACCTCGAAATTGAAGTCAGAAAGGAAATTGACTTTAATTTTCTAAAAATTCCTTCTTATTTGGAGAGGTTTAATTGTTTGTTTTTTAAAGTAACCGAAACAAATGTGACACACGCTAGCCCCCTTCACAATTCATGGTTTTTACTAGGTAAGAATTATTTTTCAAATCAATTCAAGTTTATTTGATGTAGGCTCACCCATATCAACATGTACATGCTCGTTCAATAATACGTAGTACTAGCTTATTTTTAGTTCTATAATAACTAAGAATTATTTTTCAAACAAGTTATTGAACCTTTAGATTAATAATTTATTATACGTATTTTTGAGTTTAGTACTAAAACTACTGCGCTCTTGTTTTTTTAAAAGTAAACAAAGGTTAACTCAGAGTTGTACTTTGTATTTGAGCAAACAGTCTAAACTCGTCTCAACTATATTTTTCCGATTTGACGTTCTCTTTTTCTTCTTCTCTGCTCAGTTCCATCGTATTAGGATTGATAGGATACTTCTTCATCGGAAGTGGAAAAAGAATTTCAGGGAGATTGACCGTATCTCCGTGAACTAGGCATACACAGACAGAGGATCTGGAAATTACCCGATAGGTTTCCCAACAGGGTTATCAACAGGGAATCCTATAGACTGCCCTCATTTGCATAGAGTCACCTGCCGATATTAGACAAAAACTACAATACTGATTTCAGGTTAGTGTCCTCCCTTTGTGGACTAGGCCGGAACTAAGGACTAAGAGCGGAATGCTACAAATAGTCCGCTGTGCCCGCTTGTTGATAACATCTAAGCTAAAGAGCTCGTTAACCTTACCACATCTCTCCCCTTCCCTCCATGTTGACCATCCGCTCTGCGGGAATGTCAAATAGCGCTCCTTAACCTTTACTCGCTAGATTGTATTAGACAAAATGATACCTCCTATTTAATTTTTAACACTAAAAATTGTTTGTTTGCCAACTGCCAATTGCCAAGTCTAATTTGATAGTATAAAAAAAACTTTCAAAATTTCCAAAATAAACATTTGGGTTATTATTCACAAATTAAAATTTTTAAAAATGCGATTAACCTGAACAGTTACCTCGATTTATGGAAAATTAAGTGCACACTGGACAAATGACATGAATAAATCAACCATTGTTTAATTTAACGTAAAAGTGAAGTAAAGTTTTGAAGTAATTAATTTATAAAATCAATAACCCATTTATGTATCAAAGAATAATTCATGAACACTAAACACTGATTCAAAAATTAGCCTAACCTAATTAATCAACAAATCAAATTCAAAACAGCTGAAAATGAATCGTGACCTTTCTTTTTATTTAACTAGATTTATATAGACTAGACTACTTACTACTACTAGATTACTTACGACTAGATTACTTACTACTAGACTAGACTTACTTACAATTAGTTTTGGCGTGATTTTTTTTTGTTCGGTGAAATTTCCACTAAGGTTTCGTCAACATGTAGGGAGGATTGTTGTTAGGTGGGTTCCGGTCATGGTGGGGAGGCGGGTGGCTGCGATCGAGGGGTTGGTAAGAAGCCTTGAGGAGTGGAACGGAAGGTCTTTCTGCTGGACGTCGAACGGGCTAGGGCCCTACCACTACTCCGCCTTTGGCGAGAGATAGGAACAACCGTTTTACGCATACATGACCCCAGTCCACTCCCCACGGCTGCAACCCCAGCTGACGCACGCACCCCAACTGCCCCACCTTATCTCCAATACATACCCCAAGGGCAAGGAAAGTGGGAAAACCTTCTGGAAGAAACTTCCATATTGGCGACC
>JAQFYP010001521.1:0-15294 GCA_034694865.1 Bilobella braunerae
CTCTCCACAGCCCCACTTCTCACCCACCATAACCCCGCCCTGCCTATTGGCATAAGCTGTGACGCCTCACCAAAAGGGCTTGGAATCGTACTTTTTCACTTGTTTCCTGACGGAATTGAGAAGCCAATTGCATTCGCTTCTAAAGTACTTTCTCCGGCGGAGCAACGCTACTCCCAAATTGAGAAAGAAGCACTCGCTATTGTTTTTCGAACACAGAAATTTTTCCAGTATTTATGTGGACGCTCATTTTCCTTAATTACGGACCACAAGCCTCTTCTATCCATTTTAGGTCCTACTGCGCAAGTCCCATCTTACACCGCCACACGCCTACAAAAATGGAGCCTGTATTTAAGCCAATTTAATTTCAAAAGCATTACAGGCAGACGTTAGAACATGGAAATGCAGATGCACTCTCACGTCATCCACTAGAAATTAAAAATTCAAATTTGGAATTTGAAACAGAAATCAATCTACTTGCCTGCTCAACATTGGAAATACTGCCCACTGTCACTTCCCAAGCGATTAGACAAACAACGTCTTGAGACACAGTACTCTCCTCTGTTTTTCGCTTTATTACGGGTGAATGGCCTAGTAATTTGAAGCAATCGGATCCCCTCTACCCATTTTACATACGACGCAAAGAATTAAGCATATTTCAAAATGTAATAATGTGAAGACTCCGGGTAATTATTCCAGCGCCTCTCCAAGGGAAACTATTGAAGGAATTTCTTGGGAATTTCCAGAACGCCCCTGGCAACGCATTCACATTGATCTAGCTGGACCCTTCCAAAGCAAAATGTGGCTGATAATTACTGACGCACATTCTAAATGGCCGGAAGTATTTGATTTGAAGTCTATAGCTACCAGCGAGACGGTTATTTCAAAATTACGTGAATCAATTTGCAGATTTGGAATTCCTGATCAAATTGTTTCAGACAATGGAACTCAATTTACTTCACAAAATTTTAATTTGTTTTGCAATTCAAACGGAATTCGGAATTCAACTAGCTCTGTTTTCCATCTCCGTTCAAATGGAGAAGCAGAACGGTTCTTTCAAACTTTTAAGAAAGCAATGAAGGCCTCTGACAAGGATCTGGAATTAGCTCTCTAGCGATTCCTATTTACGTACAGAGTGACGCCTCATGCCACGACTGGACAGTCTCCAGCCGAACTTTTACAAGGCTGAAAGTTTAAAACCTTATTGGACCTTATTCGTCCTGGTGTCCGTTCTAAGGTAGTCTACTCTCAATTTCGGCAGAAGGAAAATTATGACCAAAATGCTCGAGAACGGAATTTTGAAATTGGACAACGTGTTTGGGTGAAAACTTATTCCAAAAACGATCCAAAGTGGTCACCAGGAATAATTAAGAAGCAGCTTGGACCTGTGACATTTATCATCAACGCTTTTGGTCAAGATTTCAAGCGTCATGCAGATCAACTTCTTAATGCGCCCAAGGCCGATGACTCTTTTGAGATAGAGATTGAGCCCAGTGGAAGAGAGGACAAGAGCCACCTGAGCCCATGGCCCCGCCACAGCGAGAGATGCTTGTGGAACCTCCAAAAACTCTCCTCCCGGTCAACAGCCTCGATCGAGATACCCAAAACGTTTACGCCCAGCCCAAGGCACTTATAAAGTTTAGTTTAGTGTGTTTCAAAGTAAAGGTGGAAGTAGTGTAATGTATGAACATACATTTCATCTTTTCCAATTAACCCTAATCAAAACAGGTTTTACTTCCTCTTAAGAAACAAGTTGTGCTTCCTACTTTCTGGCACAATGACCCACACTTTTCCGTTAGGAAATTAGCAAACGCTCTCTCATTCACTGCTATATAAACTCTTGGTTTTCTTGTGATTAGACACACACGATTCCTGCTCTGAAATAAAAGCTTTCATACACCACACAAGTGGATACAAAGTGTGCACCACCGTTGACAATTATTTAAGAAAGGAATCAAAAGTTGAGAATATGAAACACATATTTACTCAAGAAAATTGCTAGAAAGACGTATAATATGATGATAATATGTAAATTATTTATTTCTGGTTCGAGTTTGGTAAGGGTTGTAAAGTGTAAGAATTTTGATGTATTGAGATATTTCCGCATAATTGCCTACCAGTTTTACGGGATAACGTGATAACTTCATGATACACGAATGTTGGATGCCGAAACCAATCATTGCCAGAACTATGAAAATTTCTCTCCACTTGAAGCAACGGTAATTTAATGTAACAAACGGTTTGCTACTGGGTACAACGTGAACGACGTACCAATCAAGGAAATTTCAGATACTTTCTTTTTAATAATTTGCTATAATAACCCCTTTAATATATTAGCCTTTGGGGCACTGAAGGATGGCATAAGTAGCTTGGTTGAGCTTCTTTGGTAAGAGGCCCTAGCTAGCGCAATGGTTTCCACTGCCAACCTTACTTTTTGCCTTCCCACAGCACTCTAGCCACTTAGAATGGTGGGGAAACCCTATGCCCAATGCCCAATACAATCAAAAGTCTGCGGAAAAGCCCAGGAGGAAAACCACAGGACGGAGGTGACCATAAGATTTGAACCCACGTGTGCGGTGTGGAGGGCGCGATTCACTAACCACTTGACTGCGGTGTCTACCTCAGGTATTAGAATGTTATGGCAAGCAAATACACACGATGTTAACGCTTTTGTGGGAAGGCAAAAAGTAAGGTTGGCAGTGAAAACCACTGCGCAAGCTACTGCCTCTTACCAATGAAGCTCAACCAAGTTACTTATGCCTTTCCTACATTTCCCCCCGCGTTAGCTTCTGGCCACCAGAAGCAATTTACCTGTAGCTGATTAACCTATAGGGAAAAATCGGGCAGGGAATCAACAACAACAACTCTTATCACCTTAAATGCTAATAACCTAAGCTCAGCTCAGATAACTAACTCTGGGGCAGAGCACTTTCGCAAGGCAGCAGAAGGTAGGGATTGAAGCGCTCCTCCACCACTTGTGGGAAGGCAAAAAGTAAGGTTGGCAGTGGGCTACTGCGCTAACTAGGGCCTCTTACCAAAAAGCTCAACCAAGTTACTTATGCCTTTCCTTCACTTTCCAGTTTTATAGGATGAAGATACCTTCATTTCGGCATTTGGATCGACAGATACACTTGAATACCATTGTCAAAATGGATCAAAATACTGAATTCAGTTCAACAAGTTGAACAAAGAGATTCGATATCTGAGCTTTGACTGAGTAGGACGTGTCTCTGAAGATTTTGGAATTGAAACAATAAGACAATATGTCTTTTCTTACGGGCAAATTGGGGCAAAACAAAAACCAAACACCAAAACGTCTCAGGATGAGTGACTCACCCGAGTTCGCTCAGTTTGAGAAGTTATCGCAGGGGGATAAGCTTAATTCCATCATGCTTGAGATTCTGGGGGTGCGGGAGGGAATGGAATCCCTCACGGAAAAAAATGTTCTCTTGCAAAAGCAGTGTGCAGAAGCCTTTAATGAAATCGAACGCCTTAAGCAAGAAAACAATAGGAAAAAGTTACGCATTGTTGGCCTAGCAGAAGAAAAAGGGGAAAATTATCTAAAATTGGAAAAGGCCATTAGTGCCTTTTTTGAAAACAGTTTAAAAATTAAGACGAGGTTGAAATTGAACAAGTTAGACGGATTGGGAAAAGAGGTCAACAAAATCGCCCAGTGATTGTTACACTCTTGCGTTCTAAGGACAAGTTCGCCATTTTGGGAGCTAAATCTAAAGTATTCAAGGAGCTGGCGGATTCAAAAAATTACGCCAACAAAAAACTTACAGAACAACAGGCTAAGACTGCTGGAATTCTGCGGAAAAAGGGGAAATTCCCCGTTATTCGGGGAATTCTGCACACAGTGAAAGAAGACGGGAAAGGCAAACGCTCAAGATTCAGACTTGTGGGTCAAGATCTTGAGGAAATCCAATAACAAAAAATTGCAACAAACATACCAACTAATGTTCAGCTAAGTCGAAATTTTTTAAATATTTGTTTTTGGAATATTGATGGACAGAAAACACTTACAGAGCTTACCGTAGATTATAGAAGCTTAATTTTAGAGCATGGGCTAATTTGTTTTTTTGAAACATTTATTGAGGATGGCGCCGCAATGCCACCGTGGGTATTAGATTATAATTTGGTGTTTTCAAACGCCACAAGAAAATTTAAATTTGGTAGGGCAAGTGGCGGCATTGCAATTCTTGTTAAAAAGAAAGGAATTGGTTTTCATGTATTAGTGATAAATGAACATTTTATAATTTTAAAGTTAACGGTGGAGGCAGAGGAATTCTTGCTTCTTGCAGCTTACATCCCTCCTTCCAATGAATATGACTCAGCAATTAAAACTTTAGACACGGCTCTAGAAATGGTAAAAACAAAGCATCCTGACGCTAGGCTTATTGCTTTAGGAGACTTTAACGCTCATACTTCTGCAAAAATTGAAACAAAAGATTTTTGGGAAGATAATTGGCCTGCTAGACAATCTATGGACTCAAAAATTGATAAAAGAGGTATTTCATTGCTTGAAGTCATGAATGAGCATGATATTAAAATCCTGAATGGAAGAATTAAAGGGAATGAAGAGGGAAGATTTACTTTTGTTGGGCCAATGGGAAACAGTGTTATAGACCTCTGTTTTGCTCAAGGGACCCTTGAACCTTCTGATCTGCATCTTTCCTTCTATGATTGTGCCTTCACTAAACACTGCATTGGAGCGCTAAAGATACGTCTAGTCAGCAATACTGTGCACGCCTCACTTCAGAAATCTAACAAACACATTTATAAATGGAAACCTCAATTAGCGCAAGAGTACTTAGACACCCTAAATGACCTTTTGCGTCAAGATGAGCATGCTTCCTACGATTCCTTCATTAACAATATAATTAAGGCAGCTACAGACTCTAATAATTAAACTATTAACCTATTAAACCCTCCGCTTAGCTCACATTGCTTTAATTATCATGATGCTAGACATCAAGCCTTGGACAAAGATTTTAGCATAAAAAAACTTAACCAAGTACTTGCAAAGCTTAAAGTAAACAAATCTCCTGGCCCAGATGGATTAAAAAATGAAATTTTAAATTTCTTACTATGGAAGCAAAACGCTATTTACTGAAAATCCTGAATGACATATTTACGAATGAGTCTCCTCCTAAATCCTGGAGTTGTTCCCTTACTGTGATGCTCTATAAAAAGAAAAATGAGATGGATCCTGTTAACTATAGGCCTATTGCTCTAACAAATTCAATTTCTAAAATTTTTACGCAATTGCTTGCAAATAGGTTACAGACTTGGGCGGAGACAAATGGGATTCTCAAAGAGTCCCAGGCGGGATTTAGGAAAAAAAGAGGATGTGTCGACCACATATTTTCATTAAACGGATTAATTCAAATACAATTACAAAAAAATCTGCAAAGCTTTTAACGTTGTTTGTGGACTTTCAGCGTGCTTTCCCCAGTGTCCAATATAACTTGCTTTGGAAAAAGTTGCATGATTTGGGAGTAAGCGGAAAGTACATAAGAATTTTAGGCAAAGTTTACGACAATGCGTCCACAGAAATTAAACTGGATGACTGCTCAACAACGAATGGAATTCAGCTCACGGTGGGATTAGCACAAGGAGATAGTATTAGTCCGCTTCTATTTCTGTTTTTTATTTCGGACCTAGAACAAGCAATTAACCACCTGCCTGGTATAGACGTGACTCCAAAAAATAAGGTGGACTGTTTATTATTTGCCGATGACACCGCAATTCTTGCCCCTCACGCACGTACATTACAGCGTAAAATTAACTGCCTCCACCGTTACTTTGAGAAATTAGGATTAATAGTAAATTTAGAAAAAAAACTAATAATGTAGTTTTTAGGAAAGGTGGTAGAGTAAGCAAGGAAGTAAATGAAATCCGTATCAACCAAGAAAAAATTGGTGTTGTCCCAGAATATACTTATTTAGCTATAGTACAAGCGTCAAGTGGTAAATTCAGAAAACATACAAATTATGTAAAACAGAAAGCAAAAAGAGCCATTGGGGTCGTTAAACAAATCATATTAAAGGGTAAAACAAGCCAATGGGAAACAGTCTGTGAACTTTTTGATTCAATGGTCAGTTCTACGCTACTCTATGGTTCAGAAGTTTGGAGTTTAAACTATTTGGATGAAATTGAAAAAGTACAATCGGTATTTTTTCGAAGCGCTCTTGGTGTGAGTCATGATGTCCCTAGTTATGTGGTAAGATTGGAATGCGGGCGTGAAAAGCTGATGCATATGGTTTTCAAACGGACCACAGGCTATCTTAAGAAAATATTAAACATGGGTGAAGAGAGGCTGTCGAAAATAATACTAAAAGAAGGCTTTATGATCTTCATCTCAAATTTCCCAGTGAAGATTACAACTGGGTGACGCAATACTTGAAGATGATTAACAATTTGAACCTCTCAATTCCAACCAAAATTGCTTGGGAAACGAAGCAAACGGAAAATCACATCCATAACTTGCTTCATCAGCGAGAAATGCAAAGCACAATTTCATGTGACAAAGCAAAACGAATTACCCTAGAGTCATGTGATGGATGATGTGTTCTAATCCACTTGTCCCAGACATGATATGTGCCAGTAGCCATCAGCAACTGCAATTTTCCGTAAAACGCCGCATGATATCTGTGTCTTCGAAATATAAAGCCAACAACTGTGTGTGCTTAGGACTTCCTTGTTTCTTAAAAATTTTGCCTGAGTAGGTGGTCCTATCTGACGTGATTTTATTATTTCATGTTGAGCAATAAATGAATCAATTTCTTCTCAAACATCCCAATCACGGGTTTAGTGCCAATGAAAAACATAACAAATCGTTTTTATTCTTTGATGGTAGACCACAGAAACGATATATGGTGTAGTGACTGAAGCATGCACAATATATGTTGGAAAGTTGATTGACAATAATTCAGCAAAATTGTGTAATGTTCTCCACGTAACTTTCTTGACAAGATCAGGATGACTAACATTAAGTTCAACTTCGTTAAGTACTTGTTAACAATAGGAGGTTCAGTAGCAGCAGCAAACACACAGTTATTTCTAATTCGTTCAAACTTACTGCTTCTTGACGTCTCTATGTGGTATAAATGAAGACAATATTTTCCGCCATTTTTAATCAAGAAATATGAAGTAATAACAAATCCCATCGAATCCGAAAAATCCGAGTTAACTTTATTAATCCAACTCGTCATCCAGTCGTTCAGCGGATCTGAGCGATGCGTCGAAGTCAATACAACAAAGTTGTTGATATCGGTAAATGTATTATAAGTTCCTTTTACGGATTTTGGGAAAGTTGGATCGGTAACGACAAGGCCCCTATAAGCGTTAGTTATCACTATTGCAATTAGAATCCATAGCCCAAATATGATTCGAACCTTATGTTTCGGTAGTATACTCCTAATATGACGCGGATTACCGTAGGAGGCTTCAAGTAGCGTAAGAAGCGTGGCGTGTAGCGTGGAATCACCATGAACAACCGTCATAGCAGCGTAAGTACATCTTGTAGTCGAGTGGTTGTATAATTCCCATACGCGTTGCATATGCCATTTGGTGTCATCCAGTTGGAACGGCAGTTAGAGATTCGTAAATCGTATTGTCTCTCATAAATTCCGTCCGCATATGTTGGCGCATTGTAAACTCCATATGACAGTTAATTGTTCGCTTAAGTGATAATGCTTCCAATTTTTCATAAGCGACGTATTTAACCAATTCAAATGTAATAAGTTGCATTGCTTTGTCAATGAATGTAACAGTAGTATCGTTTTTGAACGGAGACGGATTTTGAGAAAGAGTTCCATGATTAATGACGTACATTCGTTTCACATTGTTTTTGAAGTCTGGTGCTTGTTTTGAATTGTATACATAATAATAAAACTCATTTTTTGCAGCGCTTTAGTGAAATTCTGCAATCATGTGTAAATTCCTAGCCTTGCAGGAACCTAGCATAGTAAGTAGACGAAAAAGAAAATACTGTAAACTTTGATAATTTAACTTTGGCGCACATATGCTTCTGCAGTTCCACGTAATGTGGTTGATATGTATCTAACCCAGATTAATCGCCACCACGGAATATCATTTCCGTGAAAAATACATTCATTGTTGTTACGTAGTGAAAGTAGAGCTGGTGACCCGTTCTCAAGAAATTAGGGGATTCATAACATATTTGGGTTCGAGTTAGGAATCGCTCCAGTCAACATCTCTTCTCCTCGCTTCCATAATTAGGCCAATAGTACCTCTCTTCCCTATTTTCTTAATCCACTTTTCATTTAACTGTACTTATTGTCCTCAAAGTAATTATCAATCCAGTTTAAGTGAACTCGCACTAGCCAGGAAGCCTACTTATGAAAAGGTCTTAAAGTTAAGATATCTTAGAGATACTTAAGATAAGTCTCTAAAATATCGCAACTTTGGTACTTATAAAAATCTTTCGCGCGTTCTGGTATCTCGGAGAAAGCTTTCTCCGAGATACCAGGCACGTGATGGGAAGTGGCGGCAATACATAGATTTTAAAGCTTTTGTTTAAAAATTTTTTTAAAAAAGTTTCGATTTAACTAAGGTTAATTAGTTAATACTAAATGAATTTATAGTCAAATCTTAAATAAATTAATTATGTATTGACCGGAGAAGTGAACATTCACTAGGATTGACTACCAAAGACAAAGGTATCCTTAATTGGTAAGTTAAACTCAAAGTTAACTTAATTAAGCTTTGATCTGAATCCTTCCACTGACAATCGTAATTAACTTGATTGCTATGACTAATTGTAGGTAAGGGTTCCTTTAAAGAACCCGTGGAGTGTAAGAGGAACGATACCTTAGTCAGCACCTAATTCTGGGAAGTCAGCGAGGTCATAAGCCAACGACTAGAGTGACCGTTACTGAAACTAGAGCGTAAGCGAACAATCTCACTGTTCACATCATTGATTAACTTGATTAACCTTAGAATGGCTAGTTTAGACTTTTCGACTGATTAACGTTTCTAATAGTTTTGATTACTAATTACAGGTAAGGGTTCCCAACAGGAACCCATTCCATTGAAGCCAATGCTGGATTAACTGAATCTGGAAGTAATGAACGGGGTCATTAAAACTAAACTTGAGTATGTATTTAAAGTTAGTTCTGTTCAGTGTTTAGAGATTAGAGAATCGGTACTAACTGTAACCATTGATTTAAGGTAAAACAGAGGTTCCTACACGGAACCCATTAATCAAATTAGGATGACGTGGCACCGTTTTGGGAGCTTCTATGAGGTCAATTATGGATGACACCACCTCCGTCACAACAATTTGGTGCAGCTGACATGAATTCGAAGCTGAAGCACATTGACACTTCAATGAAGGTTAGTGTTCAAACAATTTTGTCAAAAAGGGTCACATTGTGAATCAGATGGTAATTATTCATTCTTAATTATTTCAGAAGGTGCCAACAGGAGACCCTGAGAGAACATTACATGCTTCCGCCGTGACAGAACTTTAATTGAAATTAAGAAGAGTGACAAGGGTTCAATATTGAACCCAATCCTGTTACATGTTGATTTAAATGAAGTAAACTACAATTTGAAATTAGAATTAATTAAAATCACAATTTAGCGGTTGCGATTTACTTTGTAATTTTGAGGTTAATCTTAATTCGTTTGTAATACGTATATTTACAATTAGTTACTGCGTAATAGAAGTTAGTAAACACTTATACTAATACAAACGCATACATCAAAAGAGTAGTATTAATAGGGGTTCATTTCTTAAGAACCCAAAACGAATTGAAATAATTGAAACATTTCATTTGTTGGAAAAAATCAATGTACAATTAATGAAATGTTCAAGTTTGCCTAATTAGTTGCCAATTTTTACAATAAATTAGTTTTAACTGTCAAAATGCTGATTCTGGTGATTTTAAAGGTGCTTTCGATTCCCTTAAAGTTACCAGCAAAGTTGAGATACTAGGAGGGGTGGAGCCTATCATAAGTAAGGATTTTGAGAGGTGGTAGAGAAAGCTCTATATAAACTCATGGGAGAAAGGAGAGGAGGTGATATCTCCTACCACCTCCTTACCACCTTCCCTACCACCCCTTTCATAAGTACCAAAACCCGTAACTTTTAAACTTAAGACCCGCGAAAAGAAAAGACCCTTTCATAAGTAAGCCTCCAGGTCAAATCCGTAATAAAGACGAAAGGACGCGACGAGAGGTTATGCTGAAGACCCACCTCTTGGTCACTTCACCCTTCTTCGGCGTCCACAGAAACGTAGCTGACTATGCAATCTAAGCATGCGCATTTGTCTCACGAATGTTAGAATGCGCTTTTATCTGTCCACTGGCTCTCCTCTGCTCGGTCACGATCGAGAGTACTCGGCCGGCCGACAATGCTTGTCAATACGGTGGGGACCAGCGTAGACGCTCATGGACACTGGACAGTTTAAAGTGGCCGTTGTTTCCCTACGTTCCACGCCACAGCTATCTCGCTTGATTCAAATTTTAAATGTTAAAAGTAATTCCTAAAGAGAATCGCCTGCCACCTAACCATTTGTCGCACTCGTCTTCCGAAATCTTCTGTTTTTTTTTCGACTCAAGTCACGTGGTGATTACTTTTTGCTCAAAACATTGTAGCCAATGATGGGAACAGGAAAAAAAATCTTCAATGATTTCAAAAGATGAATTGATCTAGTCAATGTTGAATGATTTCTTTAAAACGACGAATTAATTCAACAAGTCTTTGGAAGGTAGAATGTTGTAAAAATTTAAATCCTAATTTTGAATTTAGCGGGCTTGTCTCATTTTCAACTCATATTATTTCAAACTATAAAAAACTTGTTTACAAATAGCGTGACAATAGTTATGGGTGTTCTCTTTAAGCTGGTCCTCACGGTATTACATTAATATTATCATATACATAAGCGAATGAGAGAATCACTACCGTAGGTCTAGCCGACTGTCATTGACCTTTATTTGACCTCTGTTCACCTCCGTTATTTGACGCAAAATAAAAAGTTATTTGTACGCTTGATCGCATTGGTCACTACCGTTGAGCTACACCGTCCAATCAATGCCCTTCAGTCCCCCAGTCGTTACGTCACCAGTAGCCCGTGGCAATACTATGCAAATTGAAATTATGGAAAGTTACGTAATAAAACAAGCCCATTATTTTAAAAAAAAGTGAAATGCAAACACTTCATTTTTACTTGTTAATTTTTGATTTGTTGATAATAGTGCGGTTTATATACTTAATGTGTTTTAGTATATTCCATTGCAAATGCTTGGCAATGTATCAATAGTGCGATACCCATTATTTCGAATAAACATAAAACTAAAACAATAAAAATTAATGTTTTTATAATCCCATGACTTACATTTTGTTTTAGAACAGACTACTGGACGGAAATTTTCAAAAAAAAAAGAAGAAAAAAATGCACGCTATTAGATATTTCCGCAAGACGGATGGTCAAAATGTGAAGAAGTTGTGTATTACTGTAGTTTTGTAAGGATGAATTTCGCATAGTTCCAACTCAAGCAATGGGTTGCATTATGGAAGAAATCAGTTCTATTAAACCACCTACTTTAAAGGACGCAAAGGCATTTGTTATGTCTAGAACACAAATCAATCTTTGCTAGAAAAATACAATTTAGCAAAATATTATCAGATGTAAATGTAATTACGGCCTAGGTTGGGCATAAGATTGTGCTCTAAACTGTTTGTGTCATGTTTTGCGTATGGAATTTGTACGTATAATCCATTGAAAATATTTGCACTTGGACTTATACGTAGATGTAGGTGGAATTGGTGTTAACCACGCAGTTTTTATAGAATAGAAGTAAGACTTGTTCAAATAAAATGAACTTAAAACGTTCTTCAAGACTACGCAAGCAAATTATTATAATATGAATATTGTTTTTAGTTTCACCATAGCAAAATTGATAATGCAGTGAGCAAACTGTACATAAATACATATTGTACATTTAAAATAAATTGTAAAGAAAAATAACGTTAAAAATATTAGTCAATTGACAATATACATTAAATCAAGTTTTTTTCCACAATTTTTTGCTAGTTTTTTATTTTCATTTAAAAAAAAATTAACCAGCGATTTGATGTGAACACTAATAATTACTGCTTTGGATTCGTTTTTTCTGACTTTTAAACTAACTTTCAAAACCCAACGGAAATAGTCAACAAATTTCTGGAGAAATTTTTAGTGTAATCCGATTCCACTAACAAATATTTTTTGGATAAATACGTACGCTATGTGTAAGGAATTCCTAAGTACATTACAAAAATTGTTAAGCTAGAAAATTGCCTTGCGGTTCTGTTGAGTAGGAACCGCATGCACTCGAGAGCGTATCTCTTGCCGCACGTAACAGGAAAATACGCCCAGCTAATATAGGGATCACGACCTGGTGTTAACGCAACGTCTAGTAGTGAGCATGCATTGCTGACGAAAAGCATCAGTTTATGCTACAATTTCCTCATTTGATTAAGCATGCAAGGTAAATATAAGTTTAATTTCATTAATTGCGGAAATGCGGATTTTAATCGTCCCATGGACAAAAGTAACTATAGGGATAGCTAATTGCCTTTTTTAACCTTCAAACTTAGGTAGTACTTTTTTTTTATTAGACATTTTATCTATTTTCTAGACATTAATACAAGCGACAGCGTGTACCTAATAAGTATAATTTTCTTCATCAAGTCCCATGGGTACATTTAGTAGTTTTGCAGGCGATTTAGTAATTATTTTATATTTTCTAAAATGTTTGTGTTCTTTTATTACAACTCTTAAGTTTTCAACCTGTATAATGAGTGGTAATAGAACTGTCATTATCCGTAAGCTACGGCATTAATTTTATACGGAAGTAGGCTTTTGTTAAAGTTTTTTTTGTTCTCGGTGGTTGGCGACCCATAATTTGCAGTTTTTACGTATCAACTTTCGATGCATAATTGACTCAAAATATGCGGTTTAGTAATATAAGTAATTACTTATTTTATTAAGTTGCGTATCAGCGGTTTTTTGGGAATGGTCTGTTCGTCCGTCTGTTTGCGCAATTGCTCTCGAACGAGTCAATTTTTTTGAAATCTATTTCCAGCTATAGGTAGTAGGGGTAAAGGGTGTGGCCAAGTTCGAAGATGGGCCATAGGGGTAATACCCTTTACCTTTATATTGACGACCCCCTGAATGACCCCCAAATCCGAGAATTCAGATTTGTCGGACTTTTGCTAACTTTGCATTAAACAAAATGTTATAATGATTTCAAGGACCAAAGTGACTCCAGACCCATCATTTTAATATCAATGACCCCCTAAATAACCCCCAAATCCGAAAAATCCGTATTTTCGGATTTATGCCAGGATAACATAATACAAAATGTTATGATGTTTTCAAGGACCAAAGTCACTCTAGACCCTTTCCCGTTATTGAGATGACCTGATAAATGACCCCAAACACCGAAACCGGTTTTGACGAGTTTTTGCTAGCTTTGCATAAAATCAAAAAGTTACGATGGTTTGGGAGAAATATGTGACCCCCAACCCTTCAACTATTATAGGATGACATTGTAATTTACCCCAAGTCCGAAAATTTGGCTCATTCGTGGTTTTGCTAGTGTTTCGTGAAAGTATTTTGTTACCCGCTACTTAAGTTACGTGCGTTTGCAACGGTTTATTAAGTAGCGTATTAGCTACTTTATGGGAATGTTCTGACCGTCCGTCCGTTTGGGCAATAACTTTTTGACAGGTTAACTTCTTGGAAATCTGCTTGCGGTAAAATATTCTTGGGGCCAAGAGTGAGGGCAAGTTCAAAGATGGGTCATTGGGGTCATTCCCTACACCTTAATTTCGATAACCTACCTGTGACCGCCAGAACAAACAAATGGGTTTCTTCGGTTTCTTGCTAGTTTTGTCTGAAATAAAAAGTTATTATAGTCTCAATGACCCAGGTGACCCCTGACCCCCATTCCATGACCCCTCAAATGACCCCCAAAATACCACCGAAACCGAAAAAATTGATTTTTTTTTAAATTCCTATCTATCGCCTCCATTTGTTTAGTGATTGTTTAGTACGCTAATTCGGTTACGTAAGTTTGCAACTGTTTATTCTTATAACAGCTTTAAAAACAACCTTATAACAACCTTATATTTTACAGGTTTAGTTAACACATGAAATGTATTATTTAAATTTTAGTTAATATTATGCAAGTCAAGTTTATGTCAAGTTTATGTTAATATTATACCTTTAATTTTACAAAATTTTGTAGCTTTAAGCAACCGAAACTAGGCAAAATGCAATGCCCCGAGCAACCGTATCCAATAACGTCAGTTTTGCTTCCTGCTTGAGAATGAATATGTGTGTTATACTATTATTTTTTTTTTTTTTATAAAATTTGGAGTTATGGTTAGGAGAAGGAAATGTGGAACAAGAATATACTTGCCAAAGGTATTCTTGACATTTACGTTATTACTATAACTATCAATCAATCAATCAGTTTTTCTGATACAGGCAAACCCAGATCAACACACTCTAACAATCAATGAAGATTCCGGATTTAATGGAGAAATTTTAATGTATTCAAAACTTAAACAAACATTTCATTATGCTAACTATTTTTTAACTAATTTTGAAGAACACATAGGCTTTTGCAATTTCTACGGTTAAGATTATCTTCGGAACAATGTTCCCCCTCATGTCACGCCTAGAATTTAAAGAAGCCTATTCTAAATGAATGCATGTAAAAAGGAAATTGCTCACTTACGCCTTCCATGTGGTACACGTTTCCAATCGTGCATTTTATTGGTGGCATTGATAACAAAGTCTTTCTAATTACTTTAGCATCGGATACGCAACTTTTTTTTCTTTTCAAATTTTTCAAGAATATTGTTGAATAACTTAAAATCAGCGCTCATTCTTTGAGCAGAAATAGCAAGACATGGAACAATATTTAATAAGTAAAACATGAATAACAATATAATCATAAAGTGAAGCGAGCTTCGGAGTCGAACTATGCAAAATGTTAAAATAAATATGGCTGCAATTACGCTTAATTTGCTCATTGGTATTAATTTTAACCCAAAAACTATGTTTTGCAGCCTGTTCAAAAGTTGAATAGGTCGATACACAAATAAGCTATGCATCTCACTTCTTGATGAGGTCCACTCCAAACTTGAAAGAAAGATAAATTGTTAGACTTTGGGTACTAATCACACATATATTTACTTACCATAATTCATGCAACCAGAAGTTTGTCGTAACCACTCCAGCAAAAAATACTGGAATTGTGCTTAGGTTG
>JAQFYP010001522.1:0-15279 GCA_034694865.1 Bilobella braunerae
CATTGCACTTCTCTCGTCTTTCGCATGTCTTATTTTGATTGCAAATTTTAATTGAGCATAGCAAACTCCGACTAATGTAAATTGTAACAGAAATTGTTTAACTAAGGGTCCCATGGGCTTTGTGCCCGTAGGGGGCCATAACACTAAATAAAAAATAAAATAAAAATAAATTGTCAATGGCTCTAGAATTTAAAACATTGTTTATAAATGTCACCTTTCAGGAAGTTATGATTGATAATGTACACAACAAGGTTGTCCAGTTACTAATTCTGGAACCTCTTTTTTAAAGAGTTGTGTGTTCTTAGTGAACCATGTCCCAAAATTTAAGACCCGGGAGACTGCACTGTAGGGTAATACGACTTAGGATTACTAAACTATTGCTAAGATATACGTTATTGCTTTAGTACATATCTTTAAATTATGGTTTGTGTACACATTTCAACGCTGGTCTTTTATCTCTTGCACGTTGTACATTGCTCGTTAAAAAGTGTGAACCATTTCTAATCAAATTATACGGTGTAATGAGTTTATATTATTAAAATTGTTAAAATATTTGTGTTGATTTTACTGTTGGTAACTTCTAAAGACAACATTATTTCGGCGATAAGTTCTCAAGTAGCAGGATTAAAGGTTACTAAATTAATATGATGACTGTTCTAGATTAAGCGTAAGAAGACTGTAGTTGTTGTTTTATTGCTACTTATTAATTTATGTTATTTATTAATTTGAGGTGCTGCTTAGCTTCGGCATTCAAGTGTGGGGATAGAAAAAATCGGCGGGTATTGAACATTTGTATTCCTGAAAATGTTTTTTTTTATCAAACACAGCATTTCCTCTTTAGCAGTAATATGCTACATAGTATGATTGATCTTACTTTGCGCGGTGGATATGCAAAGCGGAATGGTGATATCTATCTTTTTTAGACATAGCGCAAGCATACTGGGATTAGTGAAATGTGATCGAGGTCCACCCACATTTAACCAGCATAAACAATATTTATGAGTATAATTTTAGATCCCTCTTGGCGCTGCAAAGAAATCTCCCATGCTATAAGTAGTTTTATTTTGAAAGTAAGACGTGATTAAATTTTTGAATTTGCCAATATGCATTTAGAATATATAGAAATGTATGAAAAAAATATGTTTTTAAACGCAGTCATAATTACAGGAATATTCTCACAATAGTAACACATTGCATCCCGTTATTAACTAGATAAGAATTGAGCATTAAGTACAATTCGCGCTAGGTTTTGAACAAAAGTTTACTAGTCTTCAAGAAAAAATAATCTATTTGAAATTGAAACAAATTCATCGATACAAAAAATATGTGTTAAGCTTTTATTAGCTGGGAGCAGTGAAAGTCTACGTTTGCTGGCGTGTAATTGAGACCGTAGACGACGACGTCCAGTTTCAAAATTAAGTCACCATTTTTTGATGATAAAATTTTAATGCATTTATTTTTTTAATATGTCGAATAAAGAAATGTATTGCTATCCACAATCAACAATGTGAACGTGCTTATTGATATATGATCGGATAAGGAAATTGGGTGTTCGGTAGATTAGTGAGTTTAAATACGTTGTCGTCAAGTTGGTCATCATTGTTTCCGGCTTCCCAGTAGTTTGCAACAATATACGTATTTCCCGTGGCTGACGTAGCTTTTCCGATACCAAACTTAGTTGACCCTTTCCAAACTACTTGTGTGTAGTGTCCTAAATGTAAAAATGTGATTACATTGTAATTTGAAATTTAAATTGTAAATTTTTTGTTAATTCATTTTTAATATGTTAATATGTTGAGCACGCACCAATTACCCCAGGTCCAATTGGGTAGTCTTTAATTTCTCCGAACCAATCATCAACTGCCTCCCAGCCATCATCCGTGTCCGCTCGGCTTGAACAATAAAGATTTTCTCCGTAGTTTTTCCTCATTCGTACCTCATCAGTGTTATGATCCATTTCGTCTATTTTGGCCAAATAGTTTGCCCATTCCTGAGAGAATTTGCATATCTACAAACAGCAGTTGTGTGATGCATTAAAATATAGTTATTGGGTAAATAATCTTAAATTTGACTAGTGTTTGCAAATTAAGAAAAAAATAATAATACATCAGCGTCGAGAATAATATTGTTTTCAATGCCATGAAGCTTCCTGTAGAATATATGCGCTGCCTCAGCTTCCCGTTGGAATTTGGTGAACTTAAAAATAAGAAAGTAATTCATGTTAAGTAATGGTGTGGTTTCATATTTTTTTTGCAATATTGATCTTATTTTTCAATATTTGAAAGCAAATCACAATTGCAATGGGACAAGTTATTGTGCTTGTTGAATGAATTCATTAATTAATTAAAATAATATTAATTCAATTAATTTCAAACTAATTATTATTGAAAGTCGATTTTACTGATGAAAAGTAGGATAGGCGTTTTTTAGTTCTTTTATTGTGAAGTGACCTATCATAATTGGAAATTGTGTTTCAAAACTATTAATAAATTACCTTATTCGGGCCAATTATGGGATCAGAACAGGAAACGGATTCTGAAAAGTAGCACAATATGCATTCAAGCTCCACATCAAAGACTGAACTAATACAACTAATTGGGGATTTATTTTGAAAGTGTTACAGTTGTTGCTTACTTTCTTGTGCTAGTGCAGGATCCACAGGAATTTGAAACCCGTTTTCTGAAATATACAGTCGTTCCACATAAACATAACTGTATAATTTTGAGGTGTTTTTTAATTTCGCTGTGCTAAAAATTAAGCTAAAACTATTTTTTAAATACCATTATATTATTGCATACCCTCATAATAGACGGCAGAGATAGTCACAAGAGTTGGACTCTCACACTTAAATTCAGGTGGACTATTGCCTTCATGAAAGGTAATACCCAATGAGTTGTTATTTACGTATTGCCCGCACACAAAGTAATCAAGCTAAAAAAAAAATCAATAAATATAAAACATGCTTGAGTTGAATAATTTGAAATTATTTAGTTGTGAGTTACGTAGAGCATGCTACCGTTCCCTAAATTGACACTTTCTTCTCGTATTTGTTTATCTCCAGTATTGAAAGTTTTTTCCGTCTTTGCTAACTGAAGCGAATCAACCATTGCCTAAAAAAGTTTAATTAGTTGCAATTAATTATTGCGTTTTTAAAATGATTTACACACCCACGTGTAGTTAATGCTTTGTGTTTAATGTCAATTCAGCTACATGTAAATTTAGGTTAAAAAATTTCTTAAATTCTAGTGGTTTATTTATTGTCTTTAAGTTTCTTAAACTTAAAAAAGTTTACATCAACTCCATTTTTCAAAATGAGTAAAACGCATACCAGTAATAGGAGACATGAAAAACTGTAAAATAGTTTTTATACCTTGGAATGAAACACAACGGTGTGAAACATCGACTCTAAAGATCTTCGTAGTCCTTTTTCACCTGCCAAAAATCTATTATTGATATTTATGAATAAAGCAATAACACCAGGCTTACGAATAATTATGGCTATTATAGTTGAATCCTTTATATGATCCACGCCAAGCCCAACAATACTCTCGTCCTTCAAAGTAGTTACCTAAGTACAATAACGTTAAAATTTTTGTATTAATATAAAGTGGATTCCGTTTTAAATAAATTGAACATTGAGAACAAATACTTATATACCGAATAACCTTTTGAAAAAGATCGACTTTTCCAATTTGAAAAAACTTAACCAGCGCTTGCCTTCAATTAATAATTGTAACTAAAAATTTTTTTAATTGGAATCCAAATGAGAATCATAGTTGAATTATGCATTTGCTATAGTTTGCAATTTAATTGTTCCACGATATTTGTGTGTTAATACTTAAATGACTTATTTGAAAATGTTTAAATGTGCAATTATTTGGTGCAAAGCTAATGCTATATTACTGGACACTAAACTTTGCCAGCGATTATACATCATCTATTCTAATAAATTCTAAGTATTTTAAATTACCGCGTCTGGGTGACAGTGGCCTTTACGAAGTATTATAATTCTGGCTCCCCAAGTATATTCTATCAAGAACTCCTGCTCTTCTATTTGGAATTTAGCACGACTTTTACCAAACGGCAGGGCTGAGCTCCACGTATGCGCCTATGGAGATGAACATGTGAAATGGGAAATGGAGGCTTGGATTTCGTTGAGTTAAGAACTTTTTTTGGATTCGATCTTTTGACACATGAATCCCAATAAGATGAATTCATTTTCCTATAATTAAAATAATTCGAACTCGCGCATGCGTACAGTTCAGGTGCTGTCAATAGTTAGAAGTGGTTTATGTTTCTATGAACGCTTCATAAAACTCTGGTCAAGATCCGAGTGTTGGTGCATTGTAAATGTAATCAAACATTTCTTAATGTATTACTGCAGGTGGACTCCAAGTGTTTGACTTTTAAAGTAGAATGTATAACTGCTAAGCATTTTTGCTGTGAAGCAAAATACTGTGACGCAGTAAAAGCATTCATTGTATTAATGTGGGCTCTAAAACCGAGTACTTGCAAACCGCAGCATTTCTAACATTAATAGACAATTGGAAACATGGTAGCTTAAAAAAGACTTCTTCCTTTCAAAACCTCGGACGTAAAATGTTTTTCTAATTATATACGTTTATGGTGTTGGAATGTTGGGCTAATTAGTATTTCAACTTTTGTGATTGTATCAAGCTGCTACATAGTAAAAACAAAATGAGTTAGAGCTAAAGATTCCGCCTTTAAATTTCAGATTTCAATTTCATAAAAAAACTGAAAAATCTCTGAAAAAAGTTGTCTTCATATTATCACATTATTCGCAATTTTAATCTTAATTTTAAAACCTTTACAGTTGTTCTCTTATTTTTTTGGCACATCCGTGTTTTGTAAATGCAATTTCACTGGAAAAGTACAATTAAATTAGAAAACTACTAACACAATAATAAACTACAAATATATTATGCACTTTGTAATAATGCAGATTAAAATCTTCCCTGGGTGTACGGGCCAGGAGGGTTTGACAATTTTCCAACATTTCGACGACCCTAAATGACCCTCACAATCAAAAATTTTTTGTTTTTTTTTTATGGTTTTACAATAAAATTTACAATTGGCATAGTTGCCTTGTACAACGTTCTCCCATCAGACGCGTCTAAATTGTCCTTTGAGGGAGCCCACATAATACTGCTGCAACAGTATGACTGAACACAATGCAAATTAGCGTGCAACAAATAAATCTCATTTTGAAATAGTATAAAGAAATTTTTTTTGAGTTAAAATGAAACTCAAGTTGTTGCAACGAAGGTATAATTTATACTATTCTCAGCATGATGTAGAATTCATTTCAAACATTTTAGCCAACATTTTTAGACGCTGCTCTAGTTTGTCACACGTGTAAACTGTGTGGAATTACTTCAATTGTTTTAATGCAATGCGACAACATAAAACCGAATTTAAGGCACTACAAACTCCCATTTGTTGCCTGCTTACCTCTCATTCAACCAATAATATCTGATTCCAAACTTGGCTGTAATTAAGTTAAATACTTTCAACGGTCCAGATTTTGATTTATTTTCAAAACTCGAAACTAGAACTATTAATTCTTGAAGATATTATAATTAGAGTTAAGGAAAAAATTGACGCCTTCAACTTGTGATATATTTCTTCCTACTGTCAAACAAGAATGCCCGTAAATTTTTAAAACCTACATTTCTGCATACTCTATCCCTGTTGAAGTGTTGCTTTTTTACTTATTTGTTGCAAAAACGCAATACAATGAAAGCAAATTGACCCTGTTTTAATTTGCAACCAAGCATTGTCAGCAATAAAAAATTTTCTGCCCGTAAGAACCATTATTAATTTATTGTGTTTTTTAACAAAAAAAACACATTTCATTTAAATCACTTAATTTTCCCAACACTAGAATTCTATTTCACAACAAGCAGCTCATTTGGCGTCAACGGTTGCCAAGTGTATTTTTTTTTTCAATGTATTCTTGAAATTCACTACGTGATTGTGCATAGTATGGTTATGTAGAAATTGAAGCTCTGGCTTATGTAATGCTTCATACGTTATGTGAGCAGCCAATGGATGTAACAGAAAGTTTTAATGCATATTAAAGGTTGTGGCTTATAAAATTTAAAGTATAGCCTTGTATCACAGCTCCTAGTAACGGGGATTTTTTCAACTAAAGATCCCGTGAAGTTAAACAAACAATTAAGAAAACAGGGGTTAACAAAGTAAAGAGTGTCACCCACATTGAAAAAAAATTGGCAGCTATAAGACAAACAAATTCAGACCTTTTTTGCCAGCGAAACTGAGCAACAGAGCAACTTGCGTTACTGCTTATTGTTTTACTGTTAGGAATGGTGACGTAAAGTTTTTCACTTATCTTAATTGTATTACGCATCCTACTTTTATGCTTTTTTTAAAAGGTTTAAAATGTTTAGGGGAAATATGGTACAGATTTTACGTTCAAATTATTTGTTTTTATTTGAAAATAAAATATGAATGTTTTATAGCTCAACCTTGGTTACTATAATTACTCTGAACAAGTAAACTTATATTATTCAAATTGAAGAAGTATAGTTTTAATCCTCAAATCCAAACTTGTTTACATCATACCCTGAAATTTTAGCCTTATTTAAATAACAGTTTCTAAATTACACACGTAATATATAAAGTAATTTAACCAGTTTCTTGTTCTCAAACACTATATTATATCACACTTCTATCAATTAATCATAAGTTTACCTACAGATATAAAATAAATTTTAAATACAATTAATAATTTTGTGCGTCGTCTAAAGGGGTCGAAGAGTAGGGGATTGTTTTTTGTGATGAAGGTTAATGTCTCGATAGAACCCACAATTGCGCTCGCTATCTATTGGCTGGCGAAATTTGCGCATGTCGTCGTTTGATAATTTGAACATGTGCGACGCACATGTTCAAATTAAGAAGAAAAAAATTTCGTCATTAATTTCTAGAACAGTTCGATATTGAGTTTCTCTGTATCGTGAGCCCATGTATTTCACTTTTACTTATTTAAATTTTTTTAACTTTAATGGTAAGACATTTCTTTACTAAAACTCGTTCAAACACAACGATAAAACTATTTTTAGAACACTTTCTACACCATTATAAAAAATTTTTTTATATGTTTTACGAGTTCGGCAATAGAGATCTTGCAATTGGTAATGCGGTTTGGTGTTATAGTTAATAATTTACTTTTTAACATAACATTCCATTAATGAATACTGCTAAATCGCTCAACTTATTTTTCAAATACAGGTTTATTTGTTTTAGGCATACTATACAATTTTTATAGCAATATTTTAATACATGATTCTGAAGACATCACATTTTAAATTATCTAAAGATGCTTGTCCTTAATTTTTCAAAATTTAATTTTTAGGATATCTTCATTTTCAAAAAATAAGTAAAAACGAAAGCATTAGAAAACGCGATAATAGCTTCAGGCAATTGTTGTTTACATCTTAATCTTTTTATTACAAAAAGTTATGCCAAAGATGGGAGGGAGAAGCATGCTCTTAAAATTTATTTGTTCAATGCAAACAATTCAAGGGATTCAATCTAATTCAATGCAAGGAATTTTTTTACTCAAGCGCAAAACAAAACGTACTGTTATCGGATTCATGATCAATTTGGCGGCCTACGCATCCCTACTTTTTTTTAAATATTACAAGCAAATAAACATACTTATATTACAAATTTGGCGTTATTGCAATTGAGTATGATATAACATTTCACATTCAAAAGATTCGCATGCCACATATTGTTACAAAATTAAATTTGCTAAAAATATAATATTGATTTATTATAGTAACAACTATGGGTAAACAATTATTATTTATTAAGAAATTTACTCAATCTTTGTCTAAGAGATTATGGAGTCTGAATTAATAAATTTTTGTTATTAAGTTCCGCTTATAAGTAATTGTGTAAATAGTAAAAAACCATTAAAAATTAAAAGTAAGTTTTTTTTACCTAATTTTCACCATTATCGTTTAATAAACTATATGCTTATATTCAAAGATCATGATATAGTTTTATTTGCCAATCTTGTGCAAGAGTAATGCGCTTGATAATAAATAAGCTTGAAATCTGTACATTATCAATTAAGCACTATTGCCAAATTTCAAGATTGTATTTTTGAGGTGGCTAGATTTTTGTGCCATGCGTATGAGACCTGGTGGGTTGGTAAGCACCACCAGGGGAGAGAGCATTTTATTATATTTTCCAGTGAGGTCCCCGCAAATCAGATCAGTACCGCTTGAGACTTTGTTTGTAGCACAACTCCTTGCTTCTAAATTGTACAATTTTGAACAACAGAGTATTACCTTATTCAGATTCTAACGGGTTCACACAAAATCAAGTAAATAAGTAAAGGATACAATGTAAGAATATACATTTGTCCGGATGTTTCAGAAAAGACTGCCTAAAATTGTCTATCGGAAGAATACTCAGGCATGTAGCACGTTCACTTGAACGGTCAAATCATGGATCAACTATTATGTATTGAAGTATGCAATAAGCAACAAATACAATTTGTAGAAAAAGCCAATAACCAATGCATGAACAACAAAAACAACTTTATGTATTCATAACTACTTATATTATATTAATACTTATAACTACTTATATTAAGGAATTTTCCAATTTATTAGAAAGCAATAAAAGAAAAATATTGTTTACTTTTGAGCTCATACCAAATTGTTCTCACCAGATTCTCTGTTGTAATTCGGCTAAATCCTAAAACGAATTTCTCGAACTCCTCCAATGCAACTTGTAATCGTCTTTCTCAAAAAGTGCCAGAGCCAGCCAGATAATTTATAATTTATTTTTAAGAAAACTCTATTATTACTCTCAAGTTCTTAACTTAATTGGTATTGTTGCTATAATTGAAGATTCAGTTTATATTCAAGGCAGGTGATAAAGCATCCAGTAAAAACTGTAATATGCAAAATGGCTCCGCAGCATATATTCTCGTAAGTTCGTTGCAGTTATATGAAATTACAAAAAAAAAATCGTAGATCTGCATATGTGTTGCATACACGGAGAAGATTTGCATAAGTATGCATAAGTATGCATATTCATATGCAGTGAAGGCGTGCAGCTTTTTGGTTGTAAATGCGCAGACACTTTAATAGTAACAGTAAACATTTTTTTAAATAAAAAGTTCAATATTATAGTATTGTTGTTATAATTAATAGTCTCTTCAAACCGATTATCCCTAATTGTATACAGTTGGCGGGGTTGGACTAGTGGTAAGAGCTTCAGTCTCTCTCCATTAGTCAGCATGAGGATGAGGGTGCAAATCCCATGATCAGCCCCAAAGAAGTCTTCACTGTTGGTAAGGTAAAACCTACATATATATATGATTCAAAAATATCAAAATCCTCCGACGTTTTATTATTATATTTTATACTATTTAAGAATAAAAAAAATAAAAATAATTATTTTCAAGTAGTATTTCAAAATTTTCAAACATATATTCTTAAGATAAAATTCTTGATAAAAAGCACTCATGGAAGCCTGTTTAAAAGTTATACAAAGTAATTGAGCCTAGTTTGCCAAACTTTACCACAATTCGTTTCCTCTGAGCAGAAATAATCCAAACTCTCTACATTTTGCTTTACCCGAAACGTGAAAATAAACAGTGCTTTCCTGCTTTTTGTCTGCTACACCTAATGGTAGCTTTTTTTGCCTTTACGCATATTTTTTTAAAAATGTTGGCGCAAAACTTAAGGCTAAGCTTTGTTTCCATCATAATTTTTTCATTACAGAACGTTTTGCAAAACCGGGAGGAAGTAGCAAGCTTTTAAAATTTATTCTTGTGTCTTCCACAACAATACTTGGAACATTTTCTTGAGCGGGATTTTTGGTTTCTACAAAATAATGCTTCAAACTTGCTCCGTATTTGCAGTATATGCGACGTTTCGGCGCTTTTCATATTTAAATTTACATTCTGAACCGTGCTAGGAATTTTTCATGTGCTGTGGAAGATATGGTTGCTACAACTGCAATGGCGGGGATTTACAAATCTTCAAAAGAATTCAAGGTTAAGTGCAATATCTACTAACTCCAGCAAAAATAATATCTGCGCAAACGGATTGAGGGTTGTAAACCGAATTAATGTAAAGCATTTATTTTTTACTTTGAGCGTAAACAAAACTGATGGTAATTGGATTCATAATAAATTTAACGACTAATGCACTTCATTCGTTTTAAGTGTTTTTAAACAAACAAGTAATATTAATTTCGTCTGTTTTTAATCTTCCAAGTAATTTTATGCTAAAAACTTAGTTTACCTTGTACATTGCAACTAAATTACTAAAATAATAACTCTGATGAGTTCAAATTTATCTAGTTAAATTTGCAAACAATAAATATTTTTACTTCATTGCGGAGCCGACGCAATTTGCTACAATTATTCAGTTCAAAACGGAGGCAATGTTGGATACCGAACATATGTTAACAAAAAATACAATCATGAGTCTTGGTGGGACTATTTGTAAAGGGAGTTATCATAAACACATTCAGATACTGGAGATCTTAGCTTAATATTTAATTCTACATTAGTATTAAACTTTGTGTATATTCACTATTTGTCAAAAATAAAGAGTTTGTGTGTTCCATAGCAGAGCAATTTGATCTGGAATCAATTCTCAGGAAAGTACACAATGTTGGCAATTGATGGTTAAGGTGGGTATATTCTGTTAACAAATGGAAACTGGGTGGTAAAGTAAACACAGTTGGAGAACCTAAATTGATCATCTACTCTTGAGCTTCCCTAAAAAAAATCAGAGCCGCTTGAGACCTGCTACCTAAAAGAACTGTATGATGCAAGGAAACATTTGAAACATTTCTCCATTTCAAGATAAAATTTAGCATTAATGTACATGAAAAAACGACGGATCCTCTAGATATTTCGGGTGAAATTAAAACAAGTTTTGTAATTCTTAGTTAAATGAGTAAGGCTAATTAGCTCATAGTATTTATGCATAGATTGACGCATTTTGAACTAAAAGTTGTACATTTACCGATTTCTCGATAAAAATCTAATTTTTTAAATACATATTTTTGAAAAGGAGATTATAATTTTTTGTTGTCTGCATCGTGAGTAATGAAAATGACGCGGTTTGTTTGTTTATATATTTTGGTGTATTGCGAAGCATGTTTGATAAAGAACGAAAACTTTTGAGATAAGATTTGAGTTTTCAGAAATTTTCTTTTCAAGCTAACATAAACGCTCCGCACCCACACCCAAAAATTACCAATTAGTCAAAAATGCCGTGCAGAAATCCAATTGAATTATTTTTTGACATTCTATACTTAACAATGCAATGGACTGTCGCATTGCTTAGGCAAGTTTTACCGCACATTCGGCTACTACCTCATCCTTAGCTGCTTCCCATTTTTTTTTTCTTAAATGGAAGTTAATTTTTAATTTTTAATTCTTAATTTGTTTTCTAAGTAGGAAAAGAAAAAGCCGGAAATTTGAAATTTCAAAAGCAGGGAATCAGCAAAGGTCTAATGGGTAGACAATAGACCATTACACCAAGAAACACGCGGATCTTGACCAACGTTTTATGATGCGTTCATAAAACAAAATAACAACTCTTAATCTATCATTTCACATGCGCATTTCCATAAAAAAAATTAAGCTTCTCCACCTGTAATTAATTGTTACACGCGCATGCGTGGAGCTCAGCCACTGCCATTTGGTAAAAGACGTTAATTTTGTTGTATGAAAGCGACATAAAACGTTGGCCAAGATCCGCATGTTCCTTGGTGTAATGGTCCATTGCGACGAGTGGGACGATGGAGGTTCTGCTAGGCAATAAACGTGGGGTTGAACACCGAGGAACCTCTGCGCAAGCAGACGCTGAACAATACCATACGCATTCCGACCCATGTTAAGCCTTCACGACTGCAACTTTCCAGGCTTCTACACACTGCTGGCACAACACAGTTTTTTCTTTGCTGGTGCCGAAATTTGAAACCTGCACCTGTCCATGTTAGTAGAAGGTTACTAGCCCCCCGAAAAGGCCGTAGACGAAAAACTTTCTTAAGACTCATCGTGGATTAATTTCAAGTTAAAATATGTAAATAAAATATAAAGTAAATGGCATAGTGTGGAAGAATAATGTTATGCACCAAACAAATTTAAGTATGTAGAGCAGCTTTCAAGTTTCTGGAAACTGCTCTAAAAATCCGGCAGCAAATTGTAATCAAATGTAGAAATGCCTATACATCATCAACTAACACGTTTATTTGGTAATCATGTTTGATATCTGCAAATATTTTGCAGAACTGCACTGGAGAAACACGGCATTTTGTTTTGAATTGCGCAAACAGATTAAATACACTACTAGATATAATAGATATTTATACATAGTCTTATTGCAACAAAAAATCTATATTGACAGGTCGCTAAAATTATTCCGAGATTTGTGGGAGAGATTTACTTCACAAAAATTGAAAAGAAATAAGTAGCAATTAAGCTGTCAACAGTATTACAATCGTTAAAATAATTCCGTGCCACAACGGGACGATAATTTATAGCCAAATTATAGACAGAACTATCCGAACGACCCTAGTTTCATAACATGCTTTCTGCCGTGGAGCTCCGAATTGTTGAAAAGTGGGTTAACATTGCATCGTCGTTTTCATTATCGCTTCCACTTGATTGGGACAATAAGAACAGGCTTCTTTTGTCCACAAAATCACGACTAAAGCACATTATTTGTCTAATAAACATGTTTATTTCCACACTATATACTATTTTTCAGCTAATCAGACTTTTTCCAGGATTTGGTTATGACTATGAGACACATGGGAGCAATATTGCCGGTGACGTTTTAGTACATATTTATTTTATGATTTGTCAATACATTCTAACTCTAATTCAATGGCATTCGATTGTCCACGGAGAAGGGTGGTGCGTCTGGTTCAATCATATTCGACAGTTTAATAAATCATCCGGTTAGTTTTTTGGAAATTTGAACTGATTACATTTGAAGAAAAATATTTTTTCACAAAAAACCTTGCTGACATTATACAGTGACATTTTTCTCAGGGTTGCTATACTTTGGGAAACAAAGTGATGATGAAAACTTCAGACAAAAAGGACTCACAGCAATTGAATTTGTTTGTGCATTGTTTGTAATTTTCTTTCCGTTTGCGTTTCCGTTGAATCGCAATAACCCAAATTTTTTGTACTCAGCTATTCCGGAAACATGGGAAACCAACACCGTTTTTATGATTTCTTTTTTATTTGAAACGTTTAACATTGTTCGAGTTTGTGTGTTGCACCTAATGGTGGCCTTCATGGTATTCACGTACATATTTTCACTGAAGTTTTGGCTAAAAGCGGCAGGGTGAGTGAAATAATAAAAGTTCTAGATTCTGCTTTTTTTGTGGGTATATATATTTTGTAAAAATTTTATGACTTATGTTACAGGTCATTTTGTCAAAAAGGACAAGGGCTGCAAACACTTAATATTTATTGTTGCTGCGCATTGCTCAATAACTCTTGGAACCTTTCCTTGAGCGGTGTATTTGGCGCAAACAAAATACTGCTTCAGCTTTGCGCTGTATTTTCCATCTTCGCGACACTACGCCTCTACCCACAATTGGAATTTGCGATTTACATGTTGAACCCTGCAATGATTTTCTCAAATATTTTGGAAGACATGGTCGTAACGGCGGCAATGGCGGGGATTTATGAAAGTTCAAAAGAAGTTAAACTTAAATTTAAGCAGAATATTTCGAGCGAAAATAAGCATAACCGTTATTTTCTTAAACGAATTAACGCATGCAAGCCTATTCAATGCAAGGCGTTTGTATTTTACTTTGAGCGCAAAACAAAGCTTGTTGTGATTGGATTCATGATGAATGTCATAGCTTACGCTTTACTATCGTTTAAATTGTGATGAAACTATTATTTTTCAATTATATGCAGCTGGTTTTAGATATTCCTTAACATTATTTTTCACTATGATATGTAAATGTGTATATTGTAAAAATTCATGATTATTTACAAATGTATTTGATACAACATTACTAATGAAATGTCAGTAGTATTTTATGTTAGGGTTTGTTTTTCAGTCAAAGAAACACTTTGAAATGCAGCGTTAGTGTGGCAATGTAGCATAAAATCCATGCAAAAAAGTAGCATACTGTATCAGTACTATTACGATTTTATTGAATTTTCGTAGGTTACTTTGGGTCAAAAAGTTGGCACAAAAGTTAGTACGTCAAATCAACTTGCTCTTGTATCTGTGAAAACGGTCCAAGAATCATGAAATAATTTAACAAGGGTAATTGCTTCTTGAGAATTTAAAATAGATCGGCTAAATTTTGAATTCACAGAGTATATTCTGCTTTTCAAAGTGTAGTTTATTAGACAAGTGTTGGAAGCAGTTTTGTACAAAAAATTTGATTACATAGAAGCGAATTATTCAGTTTGATAAAACCGTGAAGATGTTTACGCCTTTTGAAATACTTTTGCAACAAAAAATTGTATGCGTCACAAGAATGTGTAAACTTGTGTTTAAAAACAATTTTTCTCTTTAAACGGTGTCACGCCATAATCTCTAAAATAAAAATCTCTGCAAAATAATCTCGGCAAAAAAATCTTTAAAATAAAAATTTCTGCATCATACAAATCTCGGCAAAATAAAAATTTCTGCATGATACAAATCTCGGCAAAATAAAAATTTCTAAAATAAAAATATCTGCAATTAAAATCTCTGCATATATTTGTTTAGGAATTCTAGATTTTAGGTTAGGTTAGATTTACGGTGAGTTTTAGGCAAGCGAAGCGAGGAATGAAGATAATGACTTAATAAGAAAAATTACGAAGTGCTGATTTCGCTGGCGTAAGGAAGCGGAAGCTACAATTTGTGATCTCTTTAAGGTATAAGTTCAAATACAAAGTGCTGTTACACACTCATACTTGAATATTAGTTATTTTCTTCTTAATTTTGGCCTTACTTTGATATTTAGGATGGTAATTGCAGAAACTGCAGAGGTCATTGTCATGCAGAGCTTTTTATTGCAGATATTTTTATTTTAGAGGTTCCTGTTCTGCAGAGATTTTTATCATGCAGACATCTTTACTTTTGAGGTTTTTTTTGCAGAGATTATTTGCAGAGATTTTTATTTCAAAGATTATGGCATAGAATCCTTTTAGCCTAGTAAACCTAGGAGTAGCATAATTACCTTGTTCAAGTTATCCCAGTTACCCGCTTCCAAGTCGTCGCTTGAGTA
>JAQFYP010001523.1:0-15279 GCA_034694865.1 Bilobella braunerae
AAGCCACTCCTGGCTTACAGCCACTCCTGGCTTGAAGGGGTCATGGGTCACCGAAATGCTGACCTGAGGAAGTGGACGATGACGGACACGTGCCAAGACCAGGTGCTTCTCGTCCGAGAACAGGAGATGATCTGAGGCGGGAGGAGTGATTCTCTCTCCTCTTGCTAGGACGCTTGACTTAACCATATGTGGGCACTAGCCCACTTAACTAATTAACTAATTAACTTAACTGTGAGGGTCATGCCCTTACAATTTCTTTAGATATTTTTTTAGCTTGGAAATTTAGTTAGTTATGAATAAAAAAAATTGAGCATTTAAACAAATTTACCAATTTTCCGATGAAGATTATTAAAGTATATTTTAATAATTATATTTTAATTTTAATTGTAATCAACTCTTAATTGTATCGAAGCCGTCTGCAATGCTGTAGGTTTATCTCAAGCGAAATTAAATTCTTTGTTTAGCTTTCAGAGCGTCAACAGGAGTCAAAATCGCTGAAGCACTGATCGCTGGCATTGGAAGAGAGGAGAATCGGAACTATTTGCGGAAAAAATCACATCTTAAATTGAAAGCCGTTTGGAATTCTTCATATTTTTTCATGAAAAATGTTTTTATTGCTTAAGCTGCGCACAGGGGATCCAAAGGTTGTTCTGTTGTCAAGGTTTGAAATTTCGAAAATAAATTCTTAGAATCGCCGATGGACATTTCCTAGTTTTAAATTTTTAAATTTAAATTTTCCAAATTCCAAAGTTTCCAATCGGTGAATTTCCAAATCTACAAGGAATCGCTTTTCTGAAATCTCCTCTTCGGCTAAGGGTTACCTTATCCTCGCGCAAATTAAAAATTGTTCAATATCGATTTTATATCATCATTTCAACGACTATGTTTGTTTCGTGTTTACACAATTCTACAAAATTGTTAATTGTGTTCAGAACCGTGTACAAATTGTGCTCAAATTTGATTAACAATTTTTATTAAGAGCGAGAATTGACTTGACAGATGGACGAACATACTGATCACATGAGCCCCAGCTCGAAGTTTGTATGCCGTTTCGTAAATTCCTGTTTGAACAAGAACAGTTTTCGTTGATCAAGATGGAGTTGCATTTGAAGAGATGCTTCAGCATCCTGTTGGCATCTGCTCAAGCGCTGATGGCTAAACTGTACCGTGCGTTTCACCAGAAACTGAACACCCCATAATAATCAATTTTTTTTTTGCTCAACTAGGAGGGAAGCTTGAGGTATAAAAAATTGCATATAGATTTATCTTACCCGAGGTTGAGGTAACCGAGGTACACTGTAATTGTAATTAACTAATTACTTAGCTAATTAGTTATATGAACCTTGAGAACTGAGCTGCGATGAAGCAACTGATTTGTTATATAACGCTTATACCATCAATCACGTTATTGGAAATGTACCATGGAATGTACCATGGAGTCAGTGGAACTGGCTTGGAACACGAATGAAAATTTGACAAGTTTTAAAATCGCTTCAAGCGTCAATGCAACATTTGAAGTTGCTTTTGACGCTCGAAGCGCTACGTCTTCTATTATGGGTATGGGTGGCCATCCAAACTGCGAATGCGGAGAATGGAAAATTATTTTGGAAAACGAAAATTCAGCGATTGGAAGCTTCAGCTTTTACCTCCTGGTAAAACTGATTTGAAAACCCCTTATTTTCGAACAGTTTAGACACTGCTGCATCAACCGTGTTCACTCCATCTGAGAGGTAAGTAGCGTTCTTGTATCATTGCTGAAAGAAGACGCTGATTTGTATGACAAAATGACGATAACGCTGAAATTGGTGCGCAAACTTCAAACTCTATCCGTGTAAGCTTGCTTCGACAAATTTGACTAAGTTTTCTAACGAGCAGTTATCTGGCGGGTGTTAGCCCCTCTGTTCAGAAGATGGTCACGGACCATTCAGCCGTAATCAGCGATCCGAAGCGCACTGTTTGGGAATCGCTGGGAATTTGTTGCTGTCCAACTATTTTTGATTTTTGGGCAAAATTCAGCCCAGCATTTTTTATCCTTCTTGGAGAAGAGCACGGAACGGAGCTGAAATCGCCACTGACGGTTTATGTTCAGTAAGTTGAAGAAAGTGGCTATATTCGAAGAAATGTGTCCTGGTTAAAAATTAAAACAAAATTTTAATTGTAGCTTAATTTGGCTTTTAGGCAAAATGTGTATCCGCAATGGAAAAATATTGGTAATTGCAAATTCGGAAATTTTATATGAAATTCAATCAATTTCATCTCTTAGTTTTACTATAATTAAAACATATCAAGTTCCAATTGCTTAGGTGGATTTGAGCAGCAACCACGAATCGAGTCTAGTAAAGTGCAAAGCGTGCGTAATCGGCAAAAATGCAAATAAAGTAAAAGTCCCCATAGGATCTAACCTTATACGAGGCTGAAACGCTGCTAATCGCTGGCACTGGAAACTATCAATTTTTGTAAACACGCATACACTATAAAAAAAAAGTTGAAGTTTCAAATCTTGTGAATTTTTTTTAATGAGGCTTGAGGCAAAATCGCTAATAGCAAAAAATCGTAAAAACTAATAGCTGGAATGGAGGAAAATCGAATTCAAAACAATGCCCACAATTTAAAATCAGCGTTTGCTCAGCCGAGTGGAATTACCGAGGTAAATATGCAAATTTTCAATTCTGAAAGTGAAAGCTCTTCGATTAGTATCATTGACAAAAAGGAAAAGAGGGAAAGCGACTGGTCTGGTTGGTGGTAGCAAGGACTTTTAATGCTTTATTTTTTAAACGGATTTTCAAAAAAAAATCGTTTTAAATTCCTGTTCCAACATGAGTTGAATCGGGCACGTTGTATTTATCGCCGATCCTAAAATTCCCGGTGAGATTTTAACATTTTCGAAAAAGTAAAAACGTGGCATTGAAAGATTGGATTTTTTGTTATTTTGAAATTTTGAATATCCAAAACGGAATATGCGAGGAATCAAAATCAATTTGGTGATAATTTTCATAGTGAAAATAACCAATTGGTGATAACATGTCAATATTGGTGATATATTATTATGGTGCAATATTATTAAGTGAAAATGTGAAATTTAGCAAAATTGGTTTTCTAAAATTCAAAATTGCAGTTTGCGATACACACATTGGATATTTTCACTTTGATATTTTTCAATGGAAATCATCACCTTTGTTTAAATTTAATTATTTAAAACAATGAGCTGTGATTTCAAATTTGAAATTGATGAGATTCCTTTTCACCCAGAATCTCTTTTGCGCCACTTGAAATTTCTTTCTTCAAAACTGACGTCAAAATTGTGTATGCTTTTGTAAATTTGTATCATGGTTCTCTACTATATTGAATCCATGTGTAGTTTGTGCAAAATTGTTTTGTTAATTAGTGTTGCCAAATAATTAGCAATTAATTAATTAATTAGTGTAGCAGCGTTTAATAAAGATTTTGACGATTTCACAATTTCAAAACGAGATCAGAGTAAAAAAAATTGCGAGTTTGAAAAAAAAAATTCCGGCTTATCCTGGCGAGGACTAAAGCATTTGTGATTGTGATAAAATTTTAATTGTGATTAATTTTTGATTGTCGTTTAATATAAGGAAATTTGATTTCCGCTGTCGTCGAGCACTGATTGAAAAATGAGAATGAAATGACGAATTTAATGAAAAGCGTCATTTTTTTCATTGTGCTGCATGCACTGTTGACTGTTTACTCAATTTGGGAAGTGCGCTGCGTTCTTGCGTCGTTGAAAAAGAAACAAAATGGCGAAAACACTGAAAACTATGAACAAATAAAAAGAATACCGTAAATATCCTGCTGAAAGTTTCCGATAAGAACAATATTTTTAAAAATTTGTGGAAGTGGAAGCTTGAAGAATTTCTAAATTACCTTGCTGAAAATGCTTACTATGAAATATGTTTTAATTGTGATAAAACTTTAACTGTAATTAAATTTCTATTGAGACTTAATTTTAATTGTGGTTAAATTGAAGACAAATATTACTTTTTGGCACAATCGCAATTCAAAATGGCGAAAATTTGTCAATTCGTGAAACAATACATTTTTGGTTTCGTAATCGTATGCAGTTCTGCTGATTTTTTTTTACCGGAGAAGGTAATTTTTGGTTGAGCAGTGTGAAGATCGTCAAGTGTGAAATTAAATTTTTAAGAACGTAGTTAGTAGCGGTGTCATTTCTCAACTGCTGAATTTTCTTTATCGCTGAGTTTTCAATTCCACAAAAAATCTGGTTTTTTTCTGCTTTATAAGTCGCTGATACCACGGCTATCTTGTTTTTTTCCCAAATTTGACCAATTTTATTCAATTATTTTTTATTTTTTATTTTTAAATTTGAGACATTTATTTAACTCAAATCCCCCTCTCAATTAACATTAATGTCTGCAGTTAAGTGCTCAATAGATAATGAGCAGGAACCAGGTTAGGACGCTGGTGGAATGCAGGCATCGTTTCCCAAAAATAGCATCCAGATGCCAATCCTGAAGGTTCCGTCGCCACAAAGAGTTTTTAGAAATTACGCAGGCGTACACGTCCTATTCAACGTCCAGTTGCGTCAAGAATGTGACGAAAAATGGCAATGCGAAAAAACAAGCGCCGCCAGACGCTCCACCCACAATATGGCCTGCCCTTTTGCCTCCACACCTCGATAACCATTTGCTTAATTTCAAGCACGAAGCATTTGCTCAATTTCGGAAGAATGCCTACCTCGAAATCAGTGTTCGCGCAAAGTAGTTTTTTAAACAGTCATTGTGTTCTAAATTATATTTTTAAGTTTTTGAAAACAAAAGTTGATTTGAAAATCGTTCGTTCGATTTCGTTCGAAATATATCAAAGTAGTAGGCGAACCTACAAATCACTGCAAAACGCTGGTTGGTGACATGGCTGGAAATAGAGACGGAAGCTTCAGCGCTTCAGAAGCTGAGAGACGCCCTTGCGGTGCATTTTGATTCCAGTGTCATTTGGTTCCGGTCCAATCGCTGCCGATCGCTGATTCAGCCCTTGTCAAACTAAATTATGTTCCGGATTCAAAACATTAGACGAATAAACAGTATTGGCAGAATTCGGTTCTCATCATTAGAAAAATTATTCAAAAAAACCATTCTCATGATTTGTTTTTAATTTAGATTTTGAATTCTGAACAAAATCTTTTTGAAATGTATAAAAGTTTCTTGTTTAGAAATATCACTTTTGTGCCACTTCAAATTTGTATCTTCGAAACTCAAACACAAATCTTTGATCCGTGCGGTTGTTTCTAAGTGAGTAATGTAAATGTTTTTTTTGTTTAATACCTAATAATAATTGTAGTAATAAAGTACATAATAATAGTCATTATTATAAAGTAATTATAATATATAGTTAATAATAATTAATTACTAATAAGACGTTTAAGCGTTTTGTTATCAAAATTATCACCTTTTGTCGTCACTTCAAATTTTTATCATCAATATTATTTTATCAAAATATATAAAGTTAAGCTAATAGTTAAATTAAGTTAAAGTTACGCTTATAAATAAAGTGTAGCTAACTGTTCGCGTACAAGTTCGATTGTCATGAAAATTTGAAAATTTAATTTGTTTTTTAGAACTTGGTTCGAAGCGGCGTGGCGTCGACGGTTTTGCTGACGGTCATTTCTCAATCGCTGAATTCTTGAATTTGTAAGGAGTTGTTTTACAAATTGCGCCGGTTTTCAACGTTTCTGATACACAGAATTCACGCTGATTTTTTAAAAGTTTGTAAAAAAAAAAAAAAAAAAAGAGAATATGACTTTTAATTAAAACAAATAGAGGAATTAAAAATTTTGAACAAGAGAGTGACAAGTTCTGAAATTTCTGAATCCAGTTCCGGCGACGAAATTTTGTAACTAGGGATTATATTTTAATTGTGTTTTAATTGTAATTAACTTTTAATTGCAATAATGCAAATATTTAATGCTTCTAAATCGCTTCAATAATAAAATTGCTAAGTTTTTCGAAATTGGGAAAATTCAAGATTCTAAGTAACTAAATCGCCTTATTAGTAAAAAAATATTTGTTAATTGCAGCGTTTTCAGTAAGCGTTTAATTACAAGTCACTATTGATTACTTCATTGCTAATTGATTGTAATTTTAATTTTCGTGGCGTGCAAATGAATCAATTGTGCGCCGCTACTTGAGCGCTGAACATAAAAATATTCTCATGTTCCAATTGTTTCATCAATTGTGCTCACTCCATTCGAGCGGTACGCAGCGCTCCTGCATCGCTGGAAGACGGTGATGCTGCGACAATATATGTGGACGACACAAAGAATTGATCAAAAGGTTTGTTTTACTTGGTTTTAAAGTGCGCTGCAGAAACGAAGAAACACCTTTCACCTGGACTAAATTGTCCACATTCTCCAGCGATTCAGCGATTTGAAATTACCATCAATTTATTCTGTTTAGGTTAACTAACTAACCTCCGAACAACCTCCTGCATGTTATGGTACCAATTCCAGTGCAATTTTGTTTCGAGCCAATCGCTGAATCAGCTCTAGTTAAACTAAATTATGTTCCAGATTCACAACTTTTTGAAGAAAAAGATATTGAATTTGCAGAATTGTGTCTCACCAAAAAATTGTTCAAAAATGCTCATGATAATTTTTTTTAATCTTAAAATTTATTTAGTACAACGAGCCATAATTTCTAAAATTAACTAAAATTAGAAAATGACCATATTTGTTTTTTCCCTTTTTGCTGTTGTGCCACTTGGAATTTTTGTTACAAAATGTTATGTATTAAAATTACTACATCAGATTACATTCTATTTGCCTGGTTCATATTAACTTTTTAACTCGATTAATTTATTTGTATGTAAATGTAAATAATTTTTTAATTCGACGTAGTTGATGAAGTTTTTATCGAAATTGTCAATTTTGTAATCAATCATAATTATCAATTTTAATTGATTAATTGCTAATTAAGTATAATGTAAATTTTTCAAACTTGCTGAATCTGCATCTAATATCCTCATTTTCGAGGTCTTTACTTGGCACTCCATCGCCTGTATCCACTTTATGCGAGAGGTACGCAGTGTTCTCGAATCACTAAGAGAAGACGATAATTCGAAGCAAAATGGATGTAGCGCTGAAAACACACCTCAAAACGCTTTCCCTGCAAGCTTGTTTCGGCACACTCACGAAGTTTGCCAACAAGCAGGATCCGCCGTCTGTTAGCGACCAGAAAACGGGCATGGACCACTCAGCCGTGATCAGCGATCCGCAGCGTACTGTGTGAAAATCGCTGGGAATTTACTGTTGGCCAACCATTTTGGGCCAGTTCCAGTGCAGGATGAGCTAAGCCTACCTGTACTCTACGGAGAAGGTACGGAATAGGGTTTGCATTACCGGAAATAATTTTCTATTACCGGTAACGGTAAATAACCGGGAATTGAACAATTTCATTACCGGTAATCGGTAATAAGTTTTTTAAAATTTTAATACAAATCACAACTGGGATGTATTTTAAAAAGCATTATAATTCATTTTTAATACTAATTTTTTTGGAGGTCCCTAATACTGGGTGGTGTATTTGAATATGTAGATTTCCAATTTGTACCCAAGTAGTACCTCAATAAGACCCCATCTACGTATTAGTACCCGATTCCTAGCACCAAAAAATTTAAATATTGACCTATCCGTAATATGGCATCTTAGGGGTTTTAATGAATATTCTGCTTGAACCCATTGGCAAACTGGATCAGAAATGTGATTGTGAAAACATTTGAGGATTCGACGTTGATTTTATAGCATGTACTAAAACATAATTCAAATAAATTTTCATGTAATAATTGAATTGTTTACACTGACTTCAACCAAAATGGTTTATAGTTACCTTGACTTTGGGTAAAAAATAGTCAAGATGCAATAGAACCTTTAATTCCAGTTACATTTTGGTGTTCAACAGAAGTGCAACCCGCATGGGAACGGGAGGAAGTAAAATTTAAAGTTGTCCTAACTGTCGGTATAGTGTACTAGCCTCTAATAGTGCCCCACCGCTGAGCTTTCGGAACAAAATTTAAGGTTCACCATTTAGAATTCTGATGTATGAGGTTTCATCCTCGGTTAATTTATCAGTGTAAAAGTATATAGGTAATGTGAAATTTTGTCAAATAATCGTCTAAGTTCTGAAATCAGTTCCTATGCAACTGAAACGATGGGTTGCTCAGTTTCTATAGTTGAAACTAAGTAGCTGCAACTGCATAAATAAATGTGAAACCTTTGTGGCAAATTTGAGATTGACAGTAATAATATCATAATGTATCACAACGCGGTGTTACGCAAAGGTGTATTAGATTAGGCAGCAATGTTTTCCTTTAGAATTCAGTTTGTTCAGTTTAGTAAAAATGGTTATATTTTCTGATTATTACCGGTAATGATTCTCAATTTTATCGGTAACGGTAATGAGAATTTCCGGTTATTAACGGTAATTTTCGATAACGATTACCGGTAATGCAAACCCTAGTACGGAATGGAGCTTAATTGCTGCTGAAAGCGTTTTCTCAATTATTTTTTTTTTAATTTTGAAAAAAAAAAAAAAAACTGAAAATTTGGTATTTATTATTATATTATTATTAGTTTCAGTGCCGCTTGGAATTCTGATACATTTTGTAATCACAATAATTTTTTGTTTAACTTTTCCTGTCTTCAATATTTATCAAAAGTATTCATTTAAACAAAAATTAGAATTTGAATCGAAGCGGTCAACAATTTCTCCTTCACAATACGTTCGTAAAAAAACATGAAAAATCGCTTCATAAACATCATTAAACCTATTGTTTTAAAAACGGAAAACTCAGCGACTGAGAGCTCCATCCACGTTACATAAGTCTCCAGCGATTAAACGATTTTCAATCAACGTATATTTATTCTTTGGCTCTCAAACTACCTGTGCCTTGCGTCCACTTCACTTTCAGTGCCACTTTGTTCCGTGCCAATCGCTGTCGTGCCCTGATTCAGCTCTTGTCAAATTATGCTGTCGATTTTTGAAAAACATTTTGAAAAATGAAACAAAAATGAGAGAATTGCATTCTCCTTATTAAATTCTCCTTTAAACAATTAAAATAATTGTGCACACTAACGCTTTCGATTAAGTTTTTAAATTTTCAATTCTCTTTTCAAACCCACATTTTCAATTTTTCTAAAAATAACCGAACAGAGGCTTTGACAATCAGCGTCTTCAGCGATGCAAGAGCGCTACACACCTCTCGGATGGAGTGAACACAGTTCGAATTTTATTTGAGGTTTAGAGGCTCAAGGACACGGCGCATGAAAATTCAAATTAACGTTAAGGAATTAGTATAAATAATAAAATAATTTGTAATTAAACCCTAATTAAAAGCACTGCAAATTAACATAAAAAATATTGTATTAGCAGACGAGACATAATCCAATGAACAAGATAATGCAGCGAGATTGCTAAGAGCATTTTTTGTCGAGTTTGGAAGATAAAAAATTTGAAATGGCACAAAAATCCATTTCATCTTGTGGTGAAATTTTTGTTTAGCAACTTGGAAAGGATAATTTTCGGAATCACGGCTCATTGTTCTAAAATTGTTTTAAATTTCATGATCCTAACACATTGAATTTCCAAGAAAAGTACCATACATTCACTCAGGCCTTGGAAGAGTTTTGGAGTTTACAGAACGCGGTTGGAAGTGTTCTTGATGGTTTCGGCAACGACCATTTCTCAATCGCTGAATTTTTCAATCCGCGATGAATCGCTTTCCAAATCGCGCCTGTTCTATACGTCGCTGGTACAAGAGATAACGCTGAGATTTGGAAAATTTTGGTGGGAAAATTAATATGTGGCCTTTAGTAAAAAAAAAAAGGTATTACAAAATTTTGAAAAAAAGAGAAAATTGAAGAAATTTTTGCATTACGTAAGCGAGTATTATAGTGAAAATTTTTGAATTGGTGATGATATTCAATTGCGCTTAAGTTTTCATTTTGACTAACTTAAAATTATGATAAATTAATTTTTTAATTCTACTTTTGAGGCAAAATTGAAATTTAAAATGGCGAGCGGTTTGCAACTGCAGATTTGGGAAACAAGTAAATTTTAATTTCTACGCCTATGGAATATTATAGAATTTGTTCATGGGAATTTGGCTTCGATACAAGATCAGGTTTTAGTTAGAATACTCTTGTGTTTGTGTTTATGAAATTTTGTCTTTTTTTTTAGAAAGTAATTGGAACGATGTCCACTGTCATTTCTCAATCGCTAAATTTTCGAATCCGCAAGTAATCGCTTTTCAAAATTTGACTGCGTTAAATGTCGCAGATACTGGAAATCACGCTGGGATTTGTGCTGTCCACTCAATATATTCGTTTTCCGTGTGAAGTAACAAAGTCTGAGCTATACAATTTTAAGCTTGAAAAAATTAAAATTTTGAAAATTTGGTCGTGAGGCAAAATCGCTTAAACTAATCGCTGGCACGGAGTCTAGAATAGGAAGAGTGCGTACGTTTTCATATCAACGATTGCTCACCCCCGTGGCATTACTTTAGGATTTATGCAAATTTTCAGTCTGCATCTTTTTTTTAAAAAATTTTGTGGCCGACACTTTCAAACAAAGTTTTTTTAAATGCTCTTGTTCAAATTTTACTTTAAAGTTAAAGAAAGGTGATTCAAAATTATTTTGTTGGAAATTATATCAAAGTGGTAGATGTTGCTACGAAGCGTTACAGAACGCTGATTGGTGAAATCGCTTGAAATAGAAGCGGAAGTTTCAGCGAATCAGAAGCTAAAGAACGTTTTTCCCCTGGACAAAAATTCTTTACATGATGATTATGCATTGGTAAGTTTAGATTATTTTGTAAGGCCACCCTCACCTATTAGTCAATTAAAATGTTTGACTAGTTAAATGATAAGCTAATTCAGTTAATTATGGTTTTTAACAAATTGATTAGCTAAATGAACTCTGCGGAATTTCAACTGCATTCAGCGATTTGCGATCAGCGTTAATAATGTTCCTCTCAAACATGTTTGTTTAATGCATCCAATCCATTTTCAATGCCATTTTCTCCGTGCATATCGCTGCCGAGCGCTGATTCCAGTCTAGTCAGTTGACTTATTGTATAAAACTTTTTGAATCTGGTTCTTGTTAAAAAAAATTCAAAAACACTATTGTCATCAACTTCTTTTAATTTTAAAATTGGAAATATTGAAAACAATGAGCATAATTTTTAAGAAAAAATATCTTTTACAAAATTCAAGATTTTTTTTCATCAAAAAATCATTTTTGTGCCACTTTAAGTTTTTATATTAAAAACTAACGTATTAGTACTATTTGAACAGATTGTATGGTTAGCAGAGCATTTCAGTTCGTATACTAAAACTTTTTTTTTATAAATAATTAATTATAATTTAATTAATTACTAATTTGACATAACTTTAACTTTGCACCTTTTGCAAGGATCATTGAGCGCCGCCGCTGTTTTTGAGTCGCTGAGTCTGTGCAAAAATCCTCATTTTCTAATTCATTACATCAATTATTGTGTTCACTTCATCCGGAATGAGCATAGCGGTTTTGCAACGCTGATTTTAGGCAAATGGCGGTATCACTGAAAATGACGCGCTTCAAAACGCTCATTTTATTTGCAATTAAATTTTAATTTGTATTTAAGCTTTAATTATGATTACATGAGGCTATATGAATTAAAAATTAATGACGGCATTTGCATAGTGACGAGCAACAGCTACTCTTTCTCGAAGGTCTCTGAAATGTTTACTAATTGTTTAGTTTTTTTAAGTTAATCATTAATAAGATAATTAGTTATTTAGTTAATTGATTAATTAGTTTAATTAAGTGTCTACTCACCCTTTTTAGTACCGTGATTTCTTTTTGTCGAATCGATGACATCTTGATCCTTTTCGAATAAATGTGAATCTTGAGCTTAAAATCATGAATCAAAATTCAGCGTTTAAATAAAATCAGCGCTTCATCATGCACATAAAACCTTTATCATTTTGAGGTTAAGGCATTAGCATTCAGCCGCAATCAGCGATCTGAAGCGCACTGTCTGGAAATTGCTGGGATTTTGCTTCTGGGCAGCCATTTGGTTGTTGGACCTTCTCCAGCTCCTGTTTAACATACTTTTTGCCCTTCTTGGCGCTGAAATCGCTGTTGAACACGTCCGCAATTATTTATTTTTTTGGAAAATTTTGGAAAAGCTGGAAATGTGGTAAAATTGAACAAAAAAAATGAGGATTCCAAAATTTCGAAACTAAATGTAATGTATCTATATTATACGAAATGAGATACAAGTGGAAGAATACTTTGAATTATTCTGGCGAGGAAGTATTTTAATTGTCAATTAAAGTTTACTGTTTCGACTTTTTATGAAGATTTGAAATTGTTTAAAATATCAATTAGCGCTTTCTCAATCGCTCACACTGGGCACTTCTTTGCCTGCTTGAGTCAACGTATTGTTTTGAAAACAATTTCGTAATTATGCTAGTGAAGGATTTTAACGACCCAGCAAATCTTAATTGTGATTAAGTTATTATTGTAATTTAATTTAAATTGTATATAATTTTCACTTTTTGGCATAATTACAATTTAAAATAGCAAAATTTTGGTAGATTCAGGAAAAAATAGAATTTTAGTTTCAACGCGGTGTGAAATTCTGGAAGTTTCTGTGATGTTAAAAATAAATGAGACTCAGATCACTTCTCGCAGCAATAGGTTCTATTTTTTTAATTTTTTAATTTTTCGGAACCAAATTGAAAGCGATGTAGACGATATCGCAGATGGTCATTTCTCAATCGTTGAATTTTCAAATCTTCTTTCGTTATTTCAAAAAACGTCTGTTCTGTATCTCACTGCTACTGGAAATCACTTTTTTTTTACGAGTAAATAGCAATAGTAAAATCAAATAAAAATAAAATCAGTTAATTTTTCGAAGTTTTGAAAAGCGCTCTCGCATTGCTGGAAGTCGCTGTTGCACAAAAGTTCTGCTTGTTCCTTTTAGAAGATGATTTTGGAAAACCTGAAAATGTGGTTATTTAAAAGGAGTATTTAAAAAAAACACGAGCGCGACAGGGTAAAAAAATTTGTGAATTAAACCATTGAGGATTACTGAAAGCAAAAGCATTTAAAATGGGAGCTGAATTTAAGTTTTGAGTACCTTTTACTTTGCAAATTTAAATTAAATTTTACCTAAAAGTAAAATTTGAATCCAAAATGACCAAATGTGAGAAACAATCAATTTCAAATTTGAATGCCATTTAGGATTCTGCACGCTCTTTTCATCGGAGTTTATTTTTATTTTTAGGTGGAATGGTTTTCAGTATCATAAAATTTGAGAATATTGCTTAAAGAATTTGATTGGAATTTGAAAAGCGCAAACGCTTTTGCTGACGGTCATTTCTAATTTCTTCCGCTTCCAATTTTTATCTTCGAAACTCGTCAATTAAAAATGCTGCTCTAGTTCATGCCATTTTTCAATGGCAAATGATATTATTGAAGTATTTTCTATGAATATTTAATTAGTTAATATATAATTTAGATTTTATTTGCGATTCAGTTTTAAATAAAACTTGTATTTACAGCTTAATTTTATTTCAAGGGTAAATTTGTATCCACAATGGCGAAATTTTGGTAATTGCAGATTCGAGAAATTCGAAGCGAAGTTCCAACAGGTGAAGAATGAACAGTCAAAAAACGAAAATAAAATACTAAAAAAAACATTGACAGAGTAGGGTTCTCATCATTAGCAAAAATAAAATTCTCAACAAAATATTAGTTTTTCAAAAAAAAAAAAAAAAAAAAAAAAAAAAAAAAAGAAGTTATATAGAACCAATTAATTGAAAAAAAAAATTTGTGGGGATTTGTACACGTTTTAATTGCGAGTTTAATTTTAATTTTGATTAAGATTTAATTGTAGAGAAATTTTAGCAAATCTTACATTTAGATAAAATTTATGTAACAATTTGTTGCAAAAATCCGTACAATTGCAGGAAAAAATCAAATATTAATTTCAATGCCATCTGAGATTCTGCAGGTTTTGTTTAGTTAAAAGTTAACTGCTTTCAGGTGACTGGTCTGTTGTAGGTATCATTTCTATGATCATGAGAATTTAAGAAATTTGAAAACTTTGATTTTTTTAAATTTTGAAAAAGAAAATAAAGTGGGGTTTGCAAACTCGAGTTTGGACTCGACCTCGAACTCGAACATTCGTCCAAAATTCACAAACTCGAAATTCGAGTTTGCTTTTTGCCAAACTCGAGTTTGTTTCTAAAATTTGGGCATACTTGGCTAACAAAATGGTTCCAATTTTACTCAAGGAATGACAAGAAAACAGCAAATGGAAAACAGAAATTTTTCAATTATTTTGGAAAATGAGTCTTAATTTTTTTAAATATGTTTTCGAAAATGATTTTTTTTATTGCATACTTTTTTCTTATAAACTCATATAGAAAACATTTCTCTAGGTCGCTCCCGTCGGTGGATCAAAATTGATTAGTGGAGTTTTTGGATCAATATTCAATCCTTAATTAATTTAATAATTAGACGTAATTGATAAAATTTTCGAATCACAATTATCACTTTTATCATCAATAAAATATCTATTTGTTTTGTAATGTTTTATTTATTTTTGAAATGGGCTTTATGCTATTGTTAATCATAGTGTTATCTAGTTGTTGTTATCATAGTGCTATCAGTCAGTGTTTAATTACTAAGTAATTAACTACTAATTAATTTGAATTTGAATTTTTATGGTTATTCGAATAGATCAATTGCGCCGCGGTCCTCGAGCGCTGAATCTAAAATTACTTCCATTTTCAAATTGTCGACGCACTGTTGCATCAACGTGTTCTGATCTGAGAGAGTGGTGAGTCGTTGAGAGAATACGCTTATTGGAATCAAAATGGCGGTAACGTTGAAAATAACGCGCAAATTTTGAAACGCTTTGCCGACAAGCTCGTTTCTCTCCTCCAGCAATAGTTTTCAGGCGCGCATGATCCGGCTTTGTGGTTTCCATGAAGTTTTAATTAGCGATTAGAACTTAATTGTGTTTAAATTATTAATGTAAGTTAACTAATTAATTGTAGAATTGTTAATTTTTTTTTACTTTTTATCAAATTTAGGCGAATTTTTAATTTCAACGCCGTTTCGAATTCTGAAGACATTTTTCATGTGAAATTAATTCTTTGTTTGGCTTCTGAAGTCATTATAGTCCGTCTCAATGAAGTTGGCAGTTTATTTATTTCAAAATTTGCGAGTTGGCCCTGGTTACAACAACTTTTTT
>JAQFYP010001524.1:0-15266 GCA_034694865.1 Bilobella braunerae
CGGGACTCGAACCCGTGCCCGTCCATTGGCTAGAGCTCAAGGCTCTAACCACTTGGCCTACAAGAGTTGGACTATGTATCTATATTTGCTTATGCTGCATTTAGCTGCTGACCAAGGCCCATCCTCTGCAAGTGATGCATTAGGGTGATATGTCCCGTTACAACCAATGTTATAGTTCTTATAGACTTTGTTTGTGGCGAATGAAGAATTTTCCTTGTACTTTTGTTCCGACGAGATGGGAACCGATGGCTCTGGACCAACACAGCTGGTTTACGCCGCGGCCAATCACCTGCATTTTTGTGGCGAAGGTAACCCTAAGGAGTTGGATTCCAGTTAAAATTCACCTTTCTAAAGCAAGTTTGAAAACTATATCACAACACTCACGTACTAACTCCGAGACGAGGTTCGTGCTCCGTAGTGTATTTCTGAAGCGTAGTCTACGTAGAAGTCTAAACTGTCAAAGTGGTCAGCCTCAATGTAGTTAAGGTTCTTGGCTGCATCAATAACAGCTTGTACCTCCGCTTGATATACTGTGGTATACTTTCCAAGTGCAATTGAAATTCTCTTGCCAAACTTTGGAATTTAAAAAGATGCTCATGAGTATGTACCTCTCCCAGCAGCGTGTAGTGTAACTCTTCGTCAAACTCCTTTATTGATTTACTAATTGATTCAGACGTAGCATGTCTAAAGGCACCCTCGCATTCTAGAAATTTTTCGAAGCCAAGTTTCAACGTGGCAAGTGCAAATGTGGCAAAAGGAAAGCCTGATTTATTTGATTTACGCAATGGTGAAATGGAGTTTGTAGTTTTACTTACTGACAGGGTAACTTTATTTCAACATATTCTTCTAAACAAATTACTTGTAAATTGAAAACTTGCTATAAAGTGAATCAAGTACAAATTTGTGTTCTGCGGGTTTCAATTATTAGATGTCAAAATAGCAGGGCTCGTCTTCACATTAGTAGCTTCCGAATCCCGACTAGTGGCGGGATCAATCCCGGTACCCGTACAGTAAAAAAGTGGTGGTGTGGTAGTGGTGAGTGGAAGAGTGGAAAGTTGCGGTCGTGGTGGGTGGGCTTGGGCCGGTATGCAAAACACGGTGTTCGTGCGTCTCTACGGTGGTCAACCCCATGTTCACTGTTGAGCAAAAAAACTCAGCCTCACTACTCAGAACTTCCCAGTCACAGGCCAATACCACCCTCCCCATCTTACGAGCAAAAGCAAACATTTTGACCAGGCCATAAGCGAATGTCAAATAGTATGAGGTCATGGTCCTCATAATTAGTTAATTAGGGCACTTTGCCCATAAGTGCCCCAGAAATGGTGAGTGGCTCTTGCCACAACCCTTTTTTCCCTTGCCTCTGCCACGAGGAGAACATCTCCTCTCAATTGGCCAAAAAGTGCCAGAAGAGCCTGGACACTTGGCCTAGCAGCATCTCCTCCACGTCTCTCCTCAATTTGGACCATCGCCGTCACCACGAGGTCAGGTCAGCAGCCTCCCTTAGCCTGGAGAGGCTACCCCTTTGCCTTGGATAGGCAATAGCCATTCCGGGATTGGCTATGGCCAGGCATTGGTTGTGACCTAGAGAGGTCAAAGGCCAGGTTCTCCCCCTTGTCCCCCGTTCTTCTCCAGGATTAGTTAGGGCATAGCCCTTTCGGGCATAGTTTCAGTCTTAGCCCTTAAAGGGCATAGTTTAAAGTTAGCCCTTTAAAGGGTACAAGTGTTTATGTTTTCGTTTTGGGTCAATAAACCCGTTTTGTTAAGGCCACGACGGCCTTAAGGTCACATTTTGGGCGTTCTCCTTCGTTTTGTTTTTGTTCAGAGGGCAGGGCCTTCCTCTGCCATGACCCCATAATAGAATCAAGAAAAATTATTCCAAATTCTGAGTTTTTTGTTAACCAAGGTATGCATTAGTTTTTAGTTTTCCATTTTGTGCTAAAAGCGGTAAAAATTTAGCTCTAACCCTAAAGTTTACGCTATTTTATATCAAAAGACTAGTGAACACTATCAGGTTAAGAACTGACTCTATAGGTTAATTGGGCTGACCGATGCAAAGTTGTTTAAAAAAAGCAGTAGGCTTGAGCAAGGAAGAAATAAAACAAATAGTGATTGTTCAAAATTTCCGCCAAGTGGATTCTAGAATTATACATTGAATTTGTATGAACCTCGTGATAGACTTTGATTAACCTAGGTTGGTTGGAACTAGTTATTTTATTTATCAAAAAATGTTTCCATATAAGATGAGATGAGGAACCCCTACCACCTAAAATTATAGTATGTCAGATCATAGTTTATAAATTACTATAAAAAGCTAAATCAAATATGACAATTATTGGAGTTCTATTTTAGGCTTTGTCCGAGGTAGACGTCTCCCTTTTCATTTTTAGTGAAAAGGTACTGTGAAAAGTTTTTCCGCCCAGACGACCGCCTGCGCCGGAGCCGGGACCTGACCAGCTAGACAATTTCTTGGACCCAAGTTTTGCCGCCTAGAGTATCTCCGGCAAGACCGCCTGCGCCTGCGCCGGCTCCTCGCCTGCCTACCGTGAGAGGGTGATCTAATAATTGTCATATTCAATCAATCATTTATTTGACATTCGGCGTAAGCCATAATCAACACGAGTCACAGGTTATACATTTGTATTCACAAAATTTGAAATAGTAAAAATTGTGAATTACTGAGCACACTTAAAAAAGTTTGTGAACACAATGAACAATTTCGTAATACTATGCACTAGAAACAAGCAAATTACAAATTATTAATTCCTGAAGTGATGTAGTGTAGTAATTTTCTAAATTAGATATTGTAAAAACACATTTTGATTCCGAATCAGTGGTTTTGTAACTTGCGCGTGCCTTACTGACCTGGCACTTTCATAGGGGTGGTAGTGTACTGTTTAAGTATCTTAAACGTTTTCTTATTCTTTTCACAAATACTAATTCTGTTCGCATTTCATTTTTCAAAATTGTGTGACTTTCACTAACAATGGCATGCCGTGGGCTGTTTGCAAGTTAGTGTTATGAAATTCCGCCATAAATGATACTATCTTCGAAAACATTTTTCGAAAAAGTATGTGGTGCCAACGCTCAAGAAAATTACTCTTTTGATTTTTTTTTACAATTTGTATTGGATTCAACAGGGTAGATTTTTTATTTCATATGGTCCATCCTTGCAAAAATTGAATTCACGAATAAGGGCCAGCGGGGAAAAACCGTTTGTCACAATTGATAACGCAGCACCGCAAAACATTGCGTTCTTAATACAAATTTCTGGATGATTGTTCTCTTGTTCAGTTCTTGTTTGCTATTGTATAAGCGAAAGCTTGCTGTACGCCATTGACAATATACAACAACAGTCTGAGTGAGGAGGCAGTGTCGACACAAGGTTTTCTGTACCGAAGGTGACACTGCAGGAGAAGTTGGTTAAACCGCATAATTATAATTTACTGCACCTTTACAGATTCCACTATAAGTATACAAGTATATTCCTTGCACAGAAAATTTTGGATGTTGCTCCACCTATGAATAAATTTATGCTAAGCGTAGTTCTTTTACCGTACAATACTTATCCAACATTATATAGCTAGCAATAATGTAAGCAATGCATAAACATGCAACCCATACGTGTTGCACCTTTACTAAGATAATTTAGAGAGTGAGATTATAAAACTCATTATTTCAATAAAATTCATTTAAACCTACAAGTACGAGATTCAGATTCAATAATACAGATAAGTATTGGTTCAATTCACATTAGTGACTACATTTAAATGTGTTTAGGCCCTACACATTAGGAAAGGAAACATACTTGGCATACACTCAGACAGAGTATATAGAAATTAACCGATGAGTTTCCCAATAACTTAGAAATAATCTCGACTACTCTCATTTCACCTGTGGTAATCCGGCAAAAGCTAGGGCCGTATCTCACGTCAGGTGTCCTCAATAGTGCTTTAGGCCCGTTTAACAGCGGAATGTTATGGAAAGTTTCTTGGATTCCATGTATTAGGACCTAAAATAAAGGGTCTAAAAATAGGGCCTAACAAGTAAACGGACCTAAAGCAAAAAATGGCCTTAACTAAAGGGCCTAAATTAAAAGGACCTAAAATCTGTGCAATGATTAAGAATCACTAATTATCAACACTAAACATAATTATTGACTAATTAAACCTAAACTTTTGATGAACAATAATATAAAATAAACCCAAAGTTTAAATTAATAAATTTGCTCATGTAAACATAAACCAAATCAATATTTAACCTAATATTAGTTAGTAATGAATTAGAAAATATACAATTTTCTCTTAAAATATAATCTGTTAGATTCTATTTTACAATTTACAAAAATTTGTGTGAAATAATTTACGGTGGAAAAAAAAAGTTTTATATATCATGTATAACAGTAAGTACTACAGAATAACCCGCTTTGGAATTACAAGTAAGTAGGATTTACGGAAGAAGGTCATCGCAAGTAATGGTAAGTAGTAATTCATACGTTAATTAGTTAATTTTTAATCATAAATCAGTTTTTAATCGAGACACAACAGGGGGCGCAAAATTTCTACATAAAATTTGAAGGCGATGCTGAAATAAAAACCGTCTAAAACCAGATTCAAATTTGAAAAATATCGATTCATTTGTTTAAACAAACTGTCGAAAACCAGATTCAATTTTGCAAAATTGGCAAATTTTTTAATAACAAAAGTTGGAGGACGTGACACAAATTTGAGTATATTTTTAAGCGTTTTTTTGCATTGAAACTTTTGGTATCTTCTGTAAAATGCAACAAATTAAAAATTAGCTTAATTATAAAGGTAAATTTTTAGCAAGTTCTCTTTTTTTTCATACTAAATCTAAATATATATTTACCTAAAACTAAACTTTTTAACTAATAATAAATTTATAATTTATATAATTTAATAATAACTACTTTGTGAACCTTGTATGATAAATCAGGCGCTCGGCGGCTCGATATGAGAAATAATTTAATAATTTCTAATTTTTAATTTTTTAAAAACTTTCTAACTGGGGATACACCCAAAACTGTTATGAATCTTCGAATTCTGTAAAAATCCCATTTCTAAAACGGTTTCTAAAAATTGTATTTTTTTTAATATTACAATTTATTGAACATGTATGTAGTCGCACCTCTAATTATTTAATCTAGTCTAAGCACTTAACAATAGATGAAACGATAGTGCTATTTTTTACTGTTGAAAGCAATCTTTCTGCTTTCAAGTATTTTATCAATGAAAAGTGAAACTGGTTCCTAGTTCTCTGTGCCTTGCTTTTAGGTTGTGATACACAATCTTTCGCCCCTTCGTAAAATCAAAATCCTATTCTTTACGATCCCTACGTTTCAAATTACCTTAACTTTAGTACGTAAAAGTTCAAAAAACTTATGATGTTTTTTAAATCACTAAACAATTTTGTTTTGCATTACAGAAATATTGAGACCTTCTAAGACTCTTAATACGCAGTTAAAATTATAGTTCTGAAATGCTCATAACTAAGCTCGCCGAAGTCTGTAGGCTGACCCAAACAAGATGAACTACAATATATATCACTTTATTTCTACAACCAAAATCAGAATTCATTAATTTAATTGACAATTGTAATATAATATTATAATAACTAAATTAAGCAATCTAACATAACATAAAATAAATATAACTCTTTGTTACACAATTTTTGAAAATATTTTACGCCCAATAATTCTCCTTTATGGATTCCAACTAGAGGATCATAATTGAGGATCATAATGAATTAAATACTCAATAAAATCAAAATCAAAACACTTTTAAACTTACTTTAGTATTTTGTATGCGTATAAAAACGTAAAGTCTTTTCCACTTATAAAAGCTCACATATCGCGTAGAGCTTGTTCACAGTTGCCCGACCTCAAAACGATTTAACAACTTGTTTAAAAAATTCGTTTGAAATTAAAACAAAACATCATGTTCAATACTGAACGCAAGTACATTCCTGTTCTCCTTCTCGTATCCTTTACTTGGATTTCTAGCTCTCAAGGAGGCTTCACTGAAGAGGTATTGCATGTCCTTCCACTGAAAAAGCAAACAATTGGCATTAGTTAAAAATTGTTAAAAATCGTTTGATTACCATTGTATTACAGCAAGTACGAAAGGCGAGCTCAGTCATTGTGGGCAATGACTTGATCTACTCCAAGCCTAGCTTTGTTCCTATCATAATACAGTAAGTTTTTGAGTTTGATGGTATTGAGAGCATTAATTATCTTAATTTATACAACATTGGTATTATTGTTTTGGGTTTCAACGGCATTGACAACACTGGTATTCCATTTTCAAGAAAATTATTTCCCATTTCAAAATTATTTAAGTAACTTATTTAGGCTAGAATGAGATTCTTGTGTTGCATTGATGTTTAGGCTATAATTATGGTTTGTAGGTTTTAAATAGGTTTTTATTATTTAATTATTTCCAGGCTTTTCAGAGGTATTGTAAAATAATTTTGCTCATTTATATTTATTGTATAAGGTTTTTATTGTTTATTTTGGACAAATTTAGATACAAATTAGGTTTAAGTTTATTGTTTAACTTTAATTGATTTGACTTGGCGTACTTTAACTTAATTATGTGGAGTTTAGGTTCACTTTTAGGTTAAAATTAAAAAATAATCACACACATACTTGAAAAACTGTGCAAAACATTTATTTTTGTGAGAGGTAGAATTTTTTTCAAAATCCTGTTTAGAATCGTGAAGAGCATCTATAAATAAATCATCATATGGTATAGTAAAAAAAATTGTATTTTAGTATATTTAGCATATTTTGCTCACTCCTTTAGCTTTACTGTTGTTATGATTGTTAACTCAACTCGTCGGACGATTACTGTCTTCTCGTAAACTACCTTCATTCTTCACGAACAGTAACATTTTGTCAACTTCTTTAGAAACCGACCAGAGCTCAACGGAGTTGCAATGTCGCCAAACGCTATAAAGTCGGACATCGCAAGCACTGGCAATGCAGTGAATCTAACATATATTTTGTCAATTTCTGATCAAAAGGACGGTTTGCCGGAATTTTATGAGTTGCACCATGATGCCAAAGAGTATATAGTGTTAATTACTGACCAGGTAACTACGGTTAACTAAGTCAATTAAAAATAAACAAACGGTCAATTACTTATAAAAAACTGCATTCTACAAAGTTTATTTTGTTTTAGGAACCAGATTACTCAAAAGCCCTGAAATTAAAAGTGTCAAATGAGAACGAAGGTAGCACTGAAGTCAACGCACTTCCCGTGGAAGGGAAATTTACCGCCGGGTAACCAATTTTTTTTTAATTTGGCAAATCCGTTTTTTTTTGTTAATTTACAATTGTTTAGTAACTTATTTTCACAAGTGCAATCAGTGCACGTTGCAAAGGGAAAAAACACGCAAAACTAAAAATTTCACAACTATAATTGCCTATTTTTTTTTATAGCCGCACGTTTAGCACCAACCGCACATCCGTCCGCAACAATTGCAATTTCAACTGAAATTGCATTCTGAAACTGAATTGCACTTTTGAACCACTCACTTTTGAAAGTGAGCGGTCTAAATATTTTACAGATTAATAATCAGCTTAAAATTTTGGTTAGGATAGGTTATTCTAATAGTCGCAAAAATATCGTTCACTTCGACGACCACTAAATGACACTAAAAAATAAACTACATTTTCGGGCATTTGCAGGTTATACATGTAAAAATGCTGAATTTGATGATACAAGTATTTTTTGTAAGTTACCGAGAAGCTTGTTTTACATTTAATTTTCATAATAAATATTTTTGCGCATCTTATCAAGGGGCGGTGAATGTTAGGTAGCATTCCTTTGCAATTTTATAACTAAAAACTGCCCGTCATAAGCGAGAAAATCAAGCAAGTAAATCCTTTCTGTGTTTGCAATGTTTCTGACGATTTAGTTATTAAATAAACAACTAACTTAAAGTTTTACAACTATGCAACATGCTGCGGTTGTGATATAGAACTGATGAACCATTTCCTGTTTTACTTATGTGCATATGTTTTTTTTTGAAGTGGTGGAGAGCACTTTGTTGTGATATTTGAGCGAAGTGAATTAGGAACATTTATTTGGAAGGACAGCACTGAAGTGACGGGAACTGCTGGCGGGTCTGATGTAGAAGGGGGTTGTGACTATGAGGCCTTATGCTTTAACCCACCTATAAAGCCCCACCCTCAGGACAACGAAAACAATGTATATGACGATGTATCAATTTGGAAGATTCTTACGCAAAAAAGCACTACACCACTCGTCAGAAGCAGAAGTCTAGGCAGTTTAAAACAAATGTAATTATTTGCTGCTCCTTCTTTTTCTGAATAAAAAGTACAGTTCTTTGCTTCTAAGCTGAAAACTTTTTTTTAAACGTGTGCTGTCAGCGCCAAATTTTATTGTTTGTTTTACAAGTTTAAAATTAGTTGAGATGGTCCAATTGTCATGGACTTGACACGCAACAAGTAAAACATTAGGAAAGAAAATGTAAGTCAACCATATACTTAATATAACGTCTTACTTCAAAAGTTTAGCTTGGCTTTTGTTACATAACAAAAATTACTGTTTTAGGTCAATGTTTTGATACAAACAGTTTTTACCTATTTTGCTTTGCACAATATTTTCAGAACTGTTTTGTGTGCGGCTGCTTGCTTGTGTAAAATGATTGACTGCAAGCAAGCCAAACAAAATGCTTACCTCATCCGCTCGTAAACAGTATATGCTGAGAATTGTTTACTAAACAGCATTGAGCCAATAGCTTTCCGCAATATCCGAAAATCAAATTCATTGAAGTTGGTAAAATCCAAAATCAAATGGAGTTTTAAAAATAAAATTATAAATAAGAAATGTTAAGGATATCGAATTTATTTTCGGACTGAAACAGAATGATTGTTGTTGTTGAAGTTGGTTCAAAACCCAGAGTCACTTATTAGTAGCAGTAGCGAAACAAATGTTACTTATGTTTTCGCTCTGTCAGTCCGTCCGTCCGAATATAATTTATAATAATAATAACATAATATTTTTCACAACTTTCAAATAGTGCGTGAGCTGAGAGTATTACATTGGTAGAGAATAAAATGTAATTCTACGCCACCTCGTTTTTAATTCCATAGTAAAGCTGATTTTTTTTGCAACATCTAAATTTATTTGTGTGATTTATGTAAATTTGTGACTAAAAAAATTACTTACACACTTAATTCCAACCTTTTATTGTAATGCTCAATATTCACTTGGAGCATTTTATCTCAATTGTGCGAGGCCAACCAATACATTTACCTTTCAATTACCCCATGTCCAACTCCAAAATCAATGTAATGAACATGCGAAAATTATTAAAATTATCCAATACTGTTCTTAAGACAAAGCTTAAGCTATTCTCCGGAACAGGACAAAGAATGAACTCGCAACAATTTGTGAACAACCGTAATTCCGTAATTTTAATCTCAAGTACAACACCTTAAAACAGTTCGCCAAGAAAAAAGTGAAAAGTTGGCTCATTTTGGATTTGTACTCACAACCCCATGTATCAAATTCAATGGGCTAAATACGAACTACTAAGGGCAATTTTGGATTTGGATTTAGATTTAGATTGTAAAATATTAATTATAGTTGAATAATTTAGTAACCGCACAATTCTTATTAAATTCAAAATTGAGTATTTGTATTGGGTTTCGTGAAAACAGTTTTAATTTCCAAGGAAGCAATGCACGGCAACTTAATAAAAACGAAAACCGATTTTAAATCAAGTCATTTGCATTCGCAACATACCCTAACATTGAACTTAAAAAACAATTGTGGTCAGGTACTATTTGTACAAGTAACTATGGCCTTTTTATCGTTGTTGTAATGCGGGCAACGGGCGAAGACTTAGGGCTAAAATCATTGCATATTTACAATAACTCACTTTGAAAATAATATTTTGCATAAATTTTAATTACTTTTTTTTAATATTTTGCCCTAGAAACTCGAAGGGAGTCCCTTAAAAATAATTCCGTCTTGGAACGGACGATTTTACCTAGTACATGTATACTTCTCATGCCATCAAAAAACGCACAACTCTCTACACGAATTTTAAACGTTAACTTGGGTTCTTTCACGCAGAGGAAAGTGATCCTCATGGAAAGAGAAATTAGAAGGCGAATGACAACAATTTGAACAATGCAATATTTATATATGAATAGCTTGCATGTGCTAAATTATGTAAAGGATATTGTAATAATAGTTGTAATTAGTGTAGATACCAAACCACGAATTAGTTGTGTAAATAGTAGTTTAGTTGTAGTGTATGTTAATGTAGTTTGTAGAACACTTAGGCTAGAAAACTATAATTAGTTAATGTTAAGGGAGAAGGGTGACTTCGCTGGAGAATCCTGGAGAGCTTCTGGAGAACAGTTGCTGGAAGGAATCCGTGGAGCCAAGTGAAGTCTCGAAGCAGAAGCAACATAATTCCTTAAGGACAAAGCCAACAGTGAAGACTTTTTTGTGGCTGATTTGGAGATTTGTACCCCCGTTCTCATGCTGGCTAGTAGAGAGAGACTGATGCTTTTACCACTAGGCCAACCCAGCCAACCTATCCGGTAACTAAAAGGAACTTACTGGTGGCAAATTTATGCTCTACACTCAAAAAATATTTATCTATCTAATTAATTACCGTAATATTTTAGACCAAAAAAGAGCATTTTGAAGGTAACTATGAAATCGGAATCCATTTTGATCCATATTATTGTATCATTTTGAGTTAGCTCAGATCAATTAACCTTAATTGCAATTAACTACTGAATTACAGACAATTACCCAGAATAAATCGCGTTCCTTTTCCTGAAAGTTGAAAATTTTAACAAAAACTTTAGTTTGAGGTTCAGCGTTAATTGCAAATCTTGATCTGGGATGTTCAGTATAAAGAACTGGACACGACTGTTGGCTGGGCATTGTCTATCATAGGTTACCACAGAACTATCCGAACTCATTCTCACAACGACAGTGAACTATTACATAGTTTAAAATTGAAAATGTACATTTACCGCTATGCACCAATAAAATTAAACAAATTACAGAAGATATTAGTACTACAATTATGGTTGATTGCTAGTTAGTTTGTGAAGCTTAACAATATCTAAACTAATATACGCAAAAAAAAACCGCATCGTGTTTGAAAACAAGATTTGGGATGTATTATACTTGACACGCACTAATCATTTATTGTAACTTATGACACACATTTTGACACTTAAGTACTTAGACCAATCGAGCTAGTTGCGTAGACCCTGTATCGAATACACGCAACTTAAATCGGTAATCGGAAAAACACAAATGTCAAAATAGAAACTAGTTAAATATTAGATTAAATATTTTTGCTTTATGTTTTGAAAAATAAATAGTCAGTTATTGCTTACAAGTTACATATTGCAAACACATAATATGCAAAGTTTGCAGGTTGCATATACACTTAAACTTGTTGAATTAAATTTGGAAATGACTAAATTAGCTTTGGTTTGAAGCTCAGTTTGTGCAATACTTGAGGTTGGGAATTGAACTTGATTTAACAGTCTTTTTTGCCCATGTAGCATTTTTAATTGAGTTTAAGCATTACACTCATGAAGCATTGTATTTTCGCCTACTCATTTGCTTCCAAGATATAGGTGTCTTGGAAGTGAAAATATAGAGGTCATCAGAAAATTCCACTTATTCCAATTGTCGTTTTTTATATTTCTACTTTTTGCCAATCAGCGCATGTGCGTCCGTATTAAAACGAGTCCACGTACGTGAATTCAAATTGTTCAGGAGCTTAGAACTTTCAGAGCTTGTACTAAAGCAATCCCACCTTTATTCAACTGTCATGCTCCAATAGTTGGGCGTTTAATTTTTTGTGGAGGAAACATTCTTACAAAACGAAACAAAACTAAAGATTTCAAATAGAAAATTAAGCTTCGTCTTAAGACCGGCTTGTTTTGCCAGTGATTTATTGTTAGTCGTCCATTTAAATCTTTCTTGTTTCATTTCAATAGCTTGAAATTTTATTTCACTAAATTTATCTACTAAAGAGTCTCCTTATCGGTAAATTGTGAAAAAGGTTAACAATACAATTTTTAAGTGGTAGTTGAGTGGCAAAATGAGATTTTCGGAAAATTATTATATATAACAGCGCATGCCAACTATACAACATCAATGTTTTACGCAATTGAAATTAAGTTATCAAAATGAGCTATGGCTTTTGGCACTAGGCATTTGTCACCTATTTTTAATTATCTGTGTTACAATCATTACTCAGAACTAAATTGACGTTAGTGAAATTCGATAAGTTCAAATCAAGTCGTACAATTAAAGAACAAATACTTTATAGTTTGTTATAAATACTAAAATGTCAAACACAAAATTTATCACAATTTCGACCCTGCTGAAAATGAGCTTCAAGTTTATCGTCCTCCTTGCCTGCGTGATGCCCTGCAAGTATGCTACGTAGGAGCTATTACACATCAATTTCATATATCTTATTTAAATGGTGGAACTTTGACCTTCACTAGCGATGGCTCTGATTTGTCTCGCGAAGTACCCACGGAGCTATGTTATACTGGAGTGTAAGCCCATAAATAATAAACTAGCAAAACACGTCCGTCCTAGCACAGAAATAATTTAATTTTAAAATACACATAATATTTTCTGAGTTGAAAAGGATTTAGCCATTTTGTAGTAATTTCCAACTTCCTAGGTTAAAAATAATTTTTATTGTTTTTATTTGCCAGTTATCACAATGTGTAGTTATAACTTACTTTTACCACTATAAACTGTAGATGTAAACTCCGTTTGTTATCGATGCCTGCAAAAGCACTGGGGCAACCAGCGCCATATTTGATACATAAACGAGAGGTACCTGAGGTGGTTTTTGGGCAAACTCCGGACAGAAGTTATTTCTGGTTTTTCTAGCGTCAAAGGTCAAGTACTAAAATACACCAAATTTAAAGTGTTTTATTTAATCCAGCAAACGCCGCTGGAGCTAGAGTTGATATATTTTGTTCATTAAAGATGATGTTACGTGAAAGACTACCATGCTAAACTACGGTCAATACTTTCTTCCGGTATTTCTAGGGTCAAAAGGTCAAATGTCAAAATACGGGACTATTGTTACTGCGGAAAGCTGCAAGATGCAGCTAGTAACTACAGCGAGGACCACGAAAAAGGATACACCCGATTGTAAACAAATTGTTTATTTTTCTAAATTATGGAGGGGCGTTTGATATCGGATTTTCCAAAGGTATGCTAATTATTTCCAAATTCTTCAAAATTAGTGCACAAATTGCTTTCAATTGCCCACAAAGCAGTATCCCAATTGGAATTGGACAGTTACGGTGCATGACCCTAATCACCGCAGCGGATTTCCTTAGACTGTTGTGCTGATGGTAATCAATCGGTTGCCATTTCGGCTTTGCAATTTTAATTTACTGAACCATAGTTAATTAGGGTTAAATTATTGAACTTAAACAAAAATCCTAGGGTTAGAATCGAGCGAATTTGCTTCGATTTATTTGAAAATTAGATCTTTCAATTTTAGTTTTCAAATTTGTCGTAATTAGCCCTCCATAATTAAGTAACATTTCCCAATATTTCCCTGGAAACTAATCGGGGTGTATCCTTTTTCGTGGTCCTCACGGTATACATATTTATAACGAGGGTCATTTTATAAAGAATTAGACTTATTCTATATTATGAAAATTGTACCCATAACAAGCGATATCTGAAAATTTTGTTCTAAACTATTAACACATGGGATGAAGTATTTTATAGTGTAAACAAAATTTGCATAAACATTGCGAATTATTATTCATTAGTAATTTTCCAAAGTTTGTTAAATTTTCCTATTTTTGTCCAAATTACCAATTCTCAAACTTGATAATAATATTAATGTATTGTACAAATAAAATAATAAGCTCAAGTCACCAAAAATAATCATGCAAAGATTAGCCAATTTGGTTCACCAGTTCAGTCATGGTCGGTAGATGAAATACAGTTGTGATCGGCTGCTTTTGGAACCATCCCGCTTAGAATTGCACAAAGTTTCAGTATATCAACCGAAAAATCTAGAAATTTCAAGAAATATTGCTGTGTAGAAATACTGCTATTGCGCAAGATTTCAGAAATTTAAAACAAATTTGAACCGAGTTACAATAATAATACCGAGAAGTGCCAAATTTTACACATTGTTTTGAGGAGTTTTATGTTAAAATACAAAACTCAGTCATAAATATCTATCGGTTTTTCAAACTCTAGCGTGCATCACGTAAATAGATATGTTAAATCATTACAAGTTTTTAACATCGTAGGATCAACTAACTGCAACTTACAGATTTTAGAAAAAGTCTCATTATTTATGAAATGACCCTCGTATGTACATAAATATAACCGTTTATCATAGCTTACACGTTTTTTTCGTGGTTAGTTTGTACGACGTTTATAATTGTGAGTGGACTTCGCTTATATTTGGACTTATACAAAAGCGAAGAGAAACCGTGTGTCCGCTATCTGAAAAAAAGTTCTTTTAAAAAAAGGGTCAACTACGTGAAGAAGGGTTCTTAAAAAAAGGTATTTCTACTTGGCCTACCTGAAAATGGGTTCTTTTAAAAAAATCTTTTTACCATGCAGGCAAAAACGCCGCGAGTGAAAATAGTCAAAAAGTATCTATGCCCCAAACGCCCCCCAAAATGACACCTTGACCTCAAAATGAATTTTCAAGGTCAAACCCTGCGTTTGTATGAAATAAAACGTGTTATGGTCCCAATGACCCCAGAGCCCCCCATCACCTAAAAATGACCATTTGACCTTAAAGTGACCTTTCAAGGTAGAACCAATTTTTTCATGAATTACAAAATTATGATAGACAGGAGTTCATTAACTTTTATTAAGTCAAATAACTAAAATTACACCTTAGTCATTTGAGCAGTGACCTTACTTTATAGTAAGAAAAAAACTTATTGGGGTCTGGACTACTAATTTTCTTTCTGGTCATCTGCTAAGTTTAAGATTTGAATATTTATATACATAAATCGAGAAAAAAGGATGCGTATTTTTGGTCCAAAAGTCCGCAGTTTTCTTCTGCTCAGCTTTAGCTTTCCTTTTACAATAAGCAGCAGATGCTTAATAAAACAAAGATATTTAACTTTATTTTTTTTTCCGAATTCTTTGACATTTGCCAATTGGCCTGGTCAACTGTGGTTGTGTTAGTGAATGGGGGAGGGTGGTTTTGGCCTG